>CM064525.1:56085159-56283611 GCA_032716605.1 Paralithodes platypus
CGAGCCCAGAATGTGGAGGGTAAGTGGCGCGTCATTGTAAATGATGTTCACTACTACACACAGACAGCCAGGCTGGAGACTTGTCTGTTCCCTGAGGCTGCATGCCGTGCCCTGGCTCCCTGCTACAAGAGCCACTGTACCCAGAAGTATGTCTACCACCGCCTCCTCTCCTTCGACCCCTGTGATGCCTACAAGGGACTCTTCATCGACATCTACAAGATGCCATCAGCCTGTTCCTGCCATATCCCTGCCTAAGTCTCACAATGATGAAGGCATGGCTACAGAACCTTGAGATCATGACTGAGGCTCCGTGGCCACACTAGAACTACCGACACAACCTTTGACGCCCAACCCAACCCCAGCGGAGGAGAAGCCCCGAGATGACTGGAGAACTGCTTTCTTCACCACCACCATCATCAAGCCAGGGACTCCCGGGACGCTCCACCCGCTATATTCTCTCTCTGTCAACCCTTTCTTATCTAACTCTTATTCTATACCATGTGAGTGCCAGATGCGAGAAGTTACTGTACTATTTATTTTTGTCAATAAACGTATGTATCTATACAGTATTGTTTGTCTCCTTTCTAGTAGTGTATTTAAAAAAAAAAAAAAATCAGATACGAGTATGAAATATTTCAAGATACTTTTTATGTTAATGTTTTTTTTCTCTGTGTGCCTCCATAGGAATGAAATGCATGGTATTGTTTTCACTACTGTCTATGTTTGTGTGTCTGTTCGCAAAATATCTCTAGAACAAAAGAATATATTTTTGACAAGACTTGGTCAGATACTTCACATAGTACTCAAAGGGATCCCATTAACTTTTGCTAACATTGAAAGGCGCTGCTGCTCCACAGATCTCCCTTTCTTGGACCCCCACAAATGTTATGACCAGCAGTATAAATTGGATAGACACAATATTCAAGATACTACTTTTTAGTTAGTTGCTGACGTCACAAAACGTAGATGCTTGGATAATCCGAGTGTGAGGATCAGGGCGTTGGCCACTATTTAATAATATGGCTCTGTATCCATTACCATAGAACGGAATAACATGATATTTGGTGGCTATATTCTGAGGGTTATTATACTGTACCTGCCTCATTCACTTATGTAATTGATACTCTCAGTTTTTCTGTCTGTATATGTGTTTCTGCTTGCATAATCTATCTATATATCTATTGCCTGACGCCGCAATCCCCGAAGGGGCGGCCACGAACGAACCGCCCCCATGCACCTCTGTCCCCAGTCAGTCGACGCCCCTCCTCCCAACCAGCACCGCCTTCATTCATATACTTCCTCACTCCATCCTTCCACCTCTCCTTCGGTGCACCTCTCCCTCTCTGTCCTTCCACCTCGCTTTCGTACACCCTCTCAGTCAATCTCTCGCTTTCCATACGTTCCATATGGCCGAACCATCTCAAGTTGTTCCTTTTCACACTTTCCAGCACATCTACCTCCACACCACACCTCCTTACTTCCTCATTCGTCTGTCTATCCCTCCATGTAACTCCGCACGCACTTCTCAAGTAACTCATTTCCACCGCTCTCACTCTTGGTCTAAGTCTCTTCCCGAACGTCCATGCTTCGCTTCCGTAAGTTAGTGTCGGAATTACCACACTGTCATGCAAGGACTTCTTCACTTCCATACTGACCACCCTATTTCTTGTTACTGCTTTCAACATTCCTACAACCCTCTTCCCCTGTTGCACCCTCTCCCGCACCTCCTCATTCACAGTCCCATCTTTGCTCAACACACTGCCCAGATACTTAAAAGAGCTGACGATCTCCATAGCCTGACCGTTCAACTTCACCTCACACTCTGTGACTTCACCCCTTTCGAAGACCATAACCTTGCTCTTCCCTGCATTTACCTACAAATTCCGTTTTTTGCACACTGTTCCAAACTCATTTACCAAACCCTGCAGCTCCCATTCATTATCACTCATCAGAACTGTATCATCCGCAAACAGCAGTATGGGCAGCTTCCACTCATTTCTCTCCCTTTTCAGCGATAAACCAACATCCACTGCTCTTGATAGTGTTTCTTTCATGACTCCATCCATATATACAGTAAATAACCATGGGGACATCACACACCCCTGTTTCAAACCAACCTTCAGGTCAAAGAACTTGCTCTGCTCACTCTCCACACGTACTGCCACCTTGGCACCCTCATACATACTCTGCACTGCTTTCAGCAACTTGCCATCTGCTCCGTATATTCTAAGTACTTTCCACAAACCTTCTCTATCCACTCTGTCATAGGCCTTCTCCAAGTCCATAAAGGCAACATACATCTTTTGTTTCTTCTCCAGATATATCTCCACAACACAATTCAGGGTAAAAATCTGATCTACACATCCTCTTCCCTTCCTAAAACCTCCCTGCTCGTCGCCTATCCATTTCTCCGTTCTCACTCTCACTCTCTCAATCACTACCCTACTGTATACCTTCCCTACTACACTTAGAAGACATATTCCTCGGTGGTTACCACACACTCCTCTTTCCCCTTTGCCCTTTTATAGGGGGACTATTATGCCAGTCTTCCAGTTATCGGGTGCACTCCCCTTCACATTTTCCATACCCATTAGATCACTATCTCATCACCATACCTCAACATTTCCCCACACACTCCATCTGTTCCTGGTGCTTTCCCCAACTTCACTCTTTTCATGGCTTCCCACACTTCTGACCTCCTGATCCCCACCTCCTCCTCCACTACTTCTCTTCTTCTCCCTCCCATACCATATCCAACTATGTTTGCTGGCTCTTCATTCCTTACATTTAGCAATGATCATTGAAGTACTCCCTCCATCTTTCGACTCTCTCTTGCTTCTCGGCTAGCATTCTCCCATTCTTATCTTTCACACCCTTACTGTTTCCCTTGCTACCTTCCCTAACTTTCTTGACTACTTTAATACTTTAAGAATATATTAATGGATTTATAGAAATGGTCAGTCCCCATTTGTTGCTTGAAAAGATCTCATTAACTTTTGGGCTGGATGACACCTCTACCCGCCAGTCATCCCTTCTTGAATTATCTCATATACTCTGTTCGATTGTCACAATATTTGAGGTTCTAGTTCTTGGTTAGTTTTTGACTTCACACAAACAGTTTGAAGATAATTGGATCATGCCACTTGTGGGGGTGGGGGAACCTTCACCTGAATACATTGACCATCTTTTACCTTTCGAATCCCATTACACCATCAGACAGTACACTAGAACCATACGGCTGGGAAAGTGTAGATAGCAGAGAAGGAAGAGTTGGAAAAAATCATGATTTTTTTTTTAAATAAAAAACATCGATTTATTTTATTTAAATCACATGATAACACCATCAAGATAGGATAAAAAACACCATCTGAGGAAGAGCACTTCATTGACAACGTTTCGCAGATAGCTTCATCAGGTCACCTGACCTGATGAAGCTATCTGCGAAACGTTGTCAATAAAGTGCTCTTCCTCAGATGGTGTTTTTTATCCATTCTGTCTACTTTTCAAGTACCACTCAACACCATCAAGATAGTTAATGGTTTAGTACATGACCACGAAAAATATCCATTTATCGAATACTGGATATCAGTCTAATCATATACTGGACCCAAATGCACTATGAATAGCGTAATGCTTATGGGAGTGGAAAGAAAACATTATGGGGCGCACATCTCAAAGGACTGACCTTGCAGCGAACTTGTTCCATCTTTCCCTCATCCTATGACTTAAATTGCTTTAAACTCTGTGTGTCCAGGTATTTTGGTTGCTACATTTCTTGATTATGGCCCTGTCACTCTTGTCTCTCTCATCTACATGGACAAACATATATAACTCAAAAGACTGACCTCGCAACGAACTTGTTCCTGTATCTATAGAAATAATCTAAATTATTCAAATTCACTCCCAACACCAAACACCCTCAAATGAAACTAATAATATCATATGATCATCCCAAGTTTCAAATAACCCCATCATAAACTTGTAGCGCCCTAGATTTTGGGGACTATGAGTCCTCGATTCCTCTCCTCTGTTTTTAACTCAAGCAAAACATGGATATTTTTTAGTTAATGTATTTGTTTATGATTAGGTAGTACGATTATAATGAATTAATGTTAGGTTTATTTATGTTCACAATTAACTACTGTTATTCTTTTAGTTTTTAGTTTTTTATTATTGTAGGCAACCCCAGCACCCACCACTATCTGGTGCAGATAGCCTCCTCTGTGGTGGGTGGGTGATCATTTTCCACCACCACATTTTCTTGCAAGGCATAGAAGACGGCTGAAGAGGATCGGGGGCGGGGGACCAGGTATCCTTCTCACCTTATATAATCTACCTAAAACAAAAAACAGAGATAGGGGCGAGGGAGCACGTTTGTGGTCCTGGACCCCATGAATAGGAGCTTAAATTGTGAGTCGATGTGGAATGAATGAGAGGTGAGAGGACATGGGAAGGTTATTTGAAAGAAGAAAGTACGATGGGCTTGCGCCGAATGAACAAAGGAGCAAGGAGAGGTAGAAGTGGATTTTGGAAATGTGAAAGGTAGAAAGTCTGGAGTAGATGAGGGAGTCCAATGCAAAAGAGGGAGTGGCTATTATTGTGAAGGAGGAGTTGAGAGAGTTTATATAAGAGTGGAGAGGGGTGTTATCAAGGCTAATGTGGGTGCGAATGCGGTTTAAAGGTGAAAGGTGTATTTTTGTGAGTACATATGGGCCAGGAAGTGAAAAGAAGATAGAGGAGGTGAAAGGTTTTTGGGAAGATTTGAGGGATTGTCTACAAGGGTTTGAGGAAAATGGAAATGTTGTAATTTTAGAGGACCTAAATGCTAGGGTAGGAAATGAGCCTGTTGAGGGAGTCATCGGTAGTTTTGGTGTGGTTGGTGTAAATGAGAGTGGAGAAAGATTGATTGATGTATGTGGAGAGTGTAGAATGAGTGTAGGTAATATATTTTTCAAAACAAGACATACACAAGTACATATGGCATAGACTTGTGAGGGGAGAGATTGTAGAGAGGGTATTGATGGATTATGTGTTGGTTACAAGGAAAAGATTGTGTAGACTGCTGGATGTGACTGTGCTGAAAGGTGAGGAGGAGGGTATGTCTGATCATTATCTGGTGGAGGGAAAACTGACAGTAAGCAGTTATAGGAGAATGTGAGACAAGTGTGAAGTAAGAGAGGTAATAAAAGTTAGTGAGTTAGAGAAAAGTAAAAAAGAGAGAGAGTACAAGGAAAGACTAAATGAAAAATTGATGGAAGTGAGAGAGGTGGAAGAGAGAGAAGTAAAGGATGAATTCAAATAATTGAATCCGTCCAATCCCAGCGACAGCTACTAGCCGTCAGTAGATAAGTCACTCCCCAGTTCCAGCGACGGCTAGTAGCTGTCAGTAATGTAATTTCCTTGTAACTTCCTGTATCAGGGTGTGTCTGGTACCACGACCGTTTGAGCACTGTTCTCGATATGACAACACTTCTCAGCTTATATCCAAAATCTGCAAGCTGGGGGAGCCAGTCTTCCTTCATCTCTTGAGGTGGAAGGTTGTTCTATTTTGCCATTTTGGCCACATTGCTTGGGACTGGGGGGGGGGGGGGGACTTTTGTTACTGTATCCTATGGTACAGTAGGGGTTAAGGAAGCAGTGAAAGCAGGCACAGAGTAAGTATGTGGTAAAAGGAAAGTAGGAGGCAGAGGTATCAGGAAGGGAAGCGAGTGGTGGAATGATACGGTGAGAAAGGCAGTTGAGGAAAAGAGACAGTGGTTTGAGAGTTTTTTACAGAATGGTAATGTTGAGGTACGATAGAGGTACAATGAGAAAAGGAGAGAGGCGAAACAGAAGATTAGAGAAGCGAGGAAAATTGCAAATGAAAGGTGGGGTCAAAGATTGAGTGAGAATTTTGAGGAACGATAGAAGATGTTCTGGAAGGAGGTAAATAGAGTAAGGAAAGGAGAACAAAAGAGGGAAGAGTTGGTGAAAGATGCATATGGAGAGTTACTAGTGGAAGGAGTGCAAGTGAGGAAAAGATATGTTGAGTATTTTTAATATTTGATAAATGTAAGAGATGGAAGGGAGGCAGTGATAGAAGCAGTGGTTGATGGAGATTGGTTACCCAGGCCTCCCAGATATTTATATATATATATATATATATATATATATATATATATATATATATATACTGTATGTGAGAAAGAGAAAGAGAGAAGTACATAGTAATCCCAGTGTTTCAAATTAATACAATTTAACCAAAGGGAAGAAATGGACTACTTTCTATAGACCCAATACCGTCGGCCTTCCCTCCCCTCCCATATGCCTACTGAATGGGGGGGGGGGGGTTGAGTAACGTCACAGGTCTGGCAGGTATATAAGGAGGAGGCTCAGCTTAAATCATACAGTAGTCGCTCAAGTCCAAACACTCGCATCCTCTCATCATGGTATTTCTTGTGGTAAGCTAATGGCCAGCTTAGACTATATACTAAACAGAAATTATTATCAGTAATATTTTTTACAAGTAAACATTCATTAACTAGATGCAGCCATTGTCTACATTTATGTATTTCTTATATATTTGCAACTGAATATTATTAGCATCAATAACTTGCTATAGCGGGCGGGTGCCCAACCCCGAAAGGGGTTGAAATAGGGGAGCTATCCCCCCCGCCAAAGGCGGCTTTCTAGGGCCTTTCCTAGCTGATGCTGAGAGGATTGGGTTCTAGTCATGCGGTGATGGGCTGGTCTATCAGAGTGAGAACTGAGCGATCTCTGCCATACCCATAGCTTACTCTGACTGTTCATTTTACTTATATATTTTCTAGATCTCAAGTGACGGCGTCTCTTGCGTGGATTGACCTCCTAATCTACCAAGATTGGAATCCAAAGCGTCACATCTTTCCTTTGCCCCTCAACTTTCTCTTCATAATTGCTGAGGGGCACAGGGCCCTGGGTGGGGCTTTGGTTTCCCGTGCGTTTCCGCACCCTCCTCAGCTCCCCGCCATGGAGTGGCTTCGGTCACCCAGGCTTTATTGTGGTCGGCGGGGAGGGTTCTGTGGGGGCGCTCGGTTATGGCCTGGGCATTGCTCGGGGCCTTGGGGCTGTTCGGCCAGGCAGCTTGGGGAAAAACAACAACAACTTGCTATAGTTATATTGATTGAGGATCATTTACATCTAATTTCATCTCGGTTTTCTTTTTATTTTATAATTAATGAATTAGGTGTAATAATACAGTATTGGTAAATATTAAAGCATATGAATCATAATGCATCCAATCTATTCGTCAGTAAAGATGGGTGAATCATTTAAATATTAATAGTGGCAGCTAAAAAAGTAATGAAGACTTCAATGATTACGTCATCATTCAAAAGTAATTGAAATTGGTCTAAAGATCAAAACAATAATAAAGCTATTATTTATTGATGTCATAATCTGTATCATAATGCCATGAATGAATATGTCGATACAATATTTCATTATGGTTTTTGTATTTAAATGTTTTGTCCGATAATAATATTTAAACTATAGTATATTATTATTACAATCATTGCTGATTCATCCATGACATCAAAATGTTGTTGCCGTATCAACAAGCTATACATAGCCTTAAATATTATTGTAGTTAATGCAAATAAATCAGAAGTATAAGGTACTGTATATATTGTATATGTTTGTATTTTTTATAGTGTGAAATTAGGTGTCAGTTAGATGGTATGAATAGTTATTTAAAATCAATATACCTGTTGAATATGCCTTTCATGTTCCTACAGTCGGTTGTTCTGGCGTGTGCCGGAGCCTCCCTGGCCTCTCACCCTCCAGCCTACGGTCACCCTCAGCCCCAGTACGGTCACCAGCCAGCCTACGGTCACCAGCACTCCTACTGTGACTCTACAGCCACCCCCACCTGTGCTGCCAACTCCACCCTCACCTACTGCTTGGAGGACCCAGAGTACCCCGAGTACGAGATTAAGGGTGCCATCAGTGCTGATCACCTGTTTGCCAAGAAGTACGCTGATGTTGCTGACCAGTCAGCTGATGACTTAGTTGATGTGGTCACCAAGGATCAGGAAGAAGCCTTCGACTACTCCTACTACACTGGAGCCTCGACTGGTGACTCCCCCTACGACGCACACACTGGGGAGGTCCAGAGGGATACATATGCCCCTCTGACGTGGTTTATGCCATGGCCAAGCGAGCCCAGAATGTGGAGGGTAAGTGGCGCGTCATTGTAAATGATGTTCACTACTACACACAGACAGCCAGGCTGGAGACTTGTCTGTTCCCTGAGGCTGCATGCCGTGCCCTGGCTCCCTGCTACAAGAGCCACTGTACCCAGAAGTATGTCTACCACCGCCTCCTCTCCTTCGACCCCTGTGATGCCTACAAGGGACTCTTCATCGACATCTACAAGATGCCATCAGCCTGTTCCTGCCATATCCCTGCCTAAGTCTCACAATGATGAAGGCATGGCTACAGAACCTTGAGATCATGACTGAGGCTCCGTGGCCACACTAGAACTACCGACACAACCTTTGACGCCCAAACCCAACCCCAGCGGAGGAGAAGCCCCGAGATGACTGGAGAACTGCTTTCTTCACCACCACCATCATCAAGCCAGGGACTCCCGGGACGCTCCACCTGCTATATTCTCTCTCTGTCAACCCTTTCTTATCTAACTTATTCTATACCATGTGAGTGCCAGATGCGAGAAGTTACTGTACTATTTATGTTTGTCAATAAACGTATGTATCTATACAGTATTGTTTGTCTCCTTTCTAGTAGTGTATTTAAAAAAAAAAAAAAAATCAGATACGAGTATGAAATATTTCAAGATACTTTTTATGTTAATGTTTTTTTTCTCTGTGTGCCTCCATAGGAATGAAATGCATGGTATTGTTTTCACTACTGTCTATGTTTGTGTGTCTGTTCGCAAAATATCTCTAGAACAAAAGAATATATTTTTGACAAGACTTGGTCAGATACTTCACATAGTACTCAAAGGGATCCCATTAACTTTTGCTAACATTGAAAGGCGCTGCTGCTCCACAGATCTCCCTTTCTTGGAACCCCACAAATGTTATGACCAGCAGTATAAATTGGATAGACACAATATTCAAGATACTACTTTTTAGTTAGTGCTGACGTCACAAAACGTAGATGCTTGGATAATCCGAGTGTGAGGATCAGGGCGTTGGCCACTATTTAATAATATGGCTCTGTATCCATTACCATAGAACGGAATAACATGATATTTGGTGGCTATATTCTGAGGGTTATTATACTGTACCTGCCTCATTCACTTATGTAATTGATACTCTCAGTTTTTCTGTCTGTATATGTGTTTCTGCTTGCATAATCTATCTATATATCTATTGCCTGACGCCGCAATCCCCGAAGGGGCGGCCACGAACGAACCGCCCCATGCACCTCTGTCCTCAGTCAGTCGACACCGCTCCTCCCAACCAGCACCGCCTTCACTCATATACTTCTTCCCTCCATCCTCCACCTCTCATTTGGTTTACCTCTCCCTATCTGTCCTTCCACCTCGCTTTCGTACACCCTCTCAGTCAATCTCTCGCTTTCCATACGTTCCATATGGCCGAACCATCTCAAGTTGTTCCTTTCACACTTTCCAGCACATCAACCTCCACACCACACCTCCTTATTCCTCATTCGTCTGTCTATCCCTCATGTAACTCCGCATGCACTTCTCAAATAACTCATTTCCACCGCTCTCACTCTTGGTCTGAGTCTCTTCCCGAACGTCCAAGCTTCGCTTCCGTAAGTCAGTGTCGGAATTACCACACTGTCATGCTACGACTTCCTCACTTCCATACTGACCACCCTATTTCTTGTTACTGCTTTCAACATTCCTACAACCCTCTTCCCCTTGTTGCACCCTCTCCCCGCACCTCCTCATTCACAGTCCATCTTGCTCAACACATGCCCAGATACTTAAATGAGCTGACAATCTCCATAGCCTGACCGTTCAACTTCACCTCACACTCTGTGACTTCACCCCTTTCGAAGACCATAACCTTGCTCTTCCCTGCATTTACCTACAAATTCCGTTTTTTGCACACTGTTCCAAACTCATTTACCAAACCCTGCAGCTCCCATTCATTATCACTCATCAGAACTGTATCATCCGCAAACAGCAGTATGGGCAGCTTCCACTCATTTCTCTCCCTTTTCAGCGATAAACCAACATCCACTGCTCTTGATAGTGTTTCTTTCATGACTCCATCCATATATACAGTAAATAACCATGGGGACATCACACACCCCTGTTTCAAACCAACCTTCAGGTCAAAGAACTTGCTCTGCTCACTCTCCACACGTACTGCCACCTTGGCACCCTCATACATACTCTGCACTGCTTTCAGCAACTTGCCATCTGCTCCGTATTCTAAGTACTTTCCACAAACCTTCTCTATCCACTCTGTCATAGGCCTTCTCCAAGTCCATAAAGGCAACATACATCTTTTGTTTCTTCTCCAGATATATCTCCACAACACAATTCAGGGTAAAAATCTGATCTACACATCCTCTTCCCTTCCTAAAACCTCCCTGCTCGTCGCCTATCCATTTCTCCGTTCTCACTCTCACTCTCTCAATCACTACCCTACTGTATACCTTCCCTACTACACTTAGAAGACATATTCCTCGGTGGTTACCACACACTCCTCTTTCCCTTTGCCCTTTTATAGGGGGACTATTATGCCAGTCTTCCAGTTATCGGGTGCACTCCCCTTCACATTTTCCATACCCATTAGATCACTATTCATCACCATACCTCAACATTTCCCCAACACTCCATCTGTTCCTGGTGCTTTCCCCAACTTCACTCTTTTCATGGTTCCCACACTTCTGACCTCCTGATCCCCACCTCCCTCCACTACTTCTCTTCTTCTCCCTCCCATACCATATCCAACTATGTTTGCTGGCTCTTCATTCTTACATTTAGCAATGATCATTGAAGTACTCCCTCCATCTTTCGACTCTCTCTTGCTTCTCGGCTAGCATTCTCCATTCTTATCTTTCACACCCTTACTGTTTCCCTTGCTACCTTCCCTAACTTTCTTGACTACTTTAATACTTTAAGAATATATAATGGATTTATAGAAATGGTCAGTCCCCATTGTTGCTTGAAAAGATCTCATTAACTTTGGCTGGGGACCTCTACCCGCCAGTCATCCCTTCTTGAATTATCTCATATACTCTGTTCGATTGTCACAATATTTGAGGTTCTAGTTCTTGGTTAGTTTTGACTTCACACAAACAGTTTGAAGATAATTGGATCATGCCACTTGTGGGGTGGGGGGAACCTTCACCTGAATACATTGACCATCTTTTACCTTTCGAATCCCTTACACCATCAGACAGTACACTAGAACCATACGGCTGGGAAAGTGTAGATAGCAGAGAAGGAAGAGTTGGAAAAAATCATGATTTTTTTTTTAAATAAAAAACATCGATTTATTTTATTTAAATCACATGATAACACCATCAAGATAGGATAAAAAACACCATCTGAGGAAGAGCACTTCATTGACAACGTTTCGCAGATAGCTTCATCAGGTCACCTGACCTGATGAAGCTATCTGCGAAACGTTGTCAATAAAGTGCTCTTCCTCAGATGGTGTTTTTTATCCATTCTGTCTACTTTTCAAGTACCACTCAACACCATCAAGATAGTTAATGGTTTAGTACATGACCACGAAAAATATCCATTTATCGAATACTGGATATCAGTCTAATCATATACTGGACCCAAATGCACTATGAATAGCGTAATGCTTATGGGAGTGGAAAGAAAACATTATGGGGCGCACATCTCAAAGGACTGACCTTGCAGCGAACTTGTTCCATCTTTCCCTCATCCTATGACTTAAATTGCTTTAAACTCTGTGTGTCCAGGTATTTTGGTTGCTACATTTCTTGATTATGGCCCTGTCACTCTTGTCTCTTCATCTACATGGACAAACATATATAACTCAAAAGACTGACCTCGCAACGAACTTGTTCCTGTATCTATAGAAATAATCTAAATTATTCAAATTCACTCCCAACACCAAACACCCTCAAATGAAACTAATAATATCATATGATCATCCCAAGTTTCAAATAACCCCATCATAAACTTGTAGCGCCCTAGATTTTGGGGACTATGAGTCCTCGATTCCTCTCCTCTGTTTTAACTCAAGCAAAACATGGATATTTTTTAGTTAATGTATTTGTTTATGATTAGGTAGTACGATTATAATGAATTAATGTTAGGTTTATTTATGTTCACAATTAACTACTGTTATTCTTTTAGTTTTTAGTTTTTTATTATTGTAGGCAACCCCAGCACCCACCACTATCTGGTGCAGATAGCCTCCTCTGTGGTGGTGGGTGATCATTTTCCACCACCACATTTTCTTGCAAGGCATAGAAGACGGCTGAAGAGGATCGGGGGCGGGGGACCAGGTATCCTTCTCACCTTATATACAATCTACCTAAAACAAAAAACAGAGATAGGGGCGAGGGAGCACGTTTGTGGTCCTGGACCCCATGAATAGGAGCTTAAATTGTGAGTCGATGTGGAATGAATGAGAGGTGAGAGGACATGGGAAGGTTATTTGAAAGAAGAAAGTACGATGGGCTTGCGCCGAATGAACAAAGGAGCAAGGAGAGGTAGAAGTGGATTTTGGAAATGTGAAAGGTAGAAAGTCTGGAGTAGATGAGGGAGTCAATGCAAAAGAGGGAGTGGCTATTATTGTGAAGGAGGAGTTGAGAGAGTTTATATAAGAGTGGAGAGGGGTGTTATCAAGGCTAATGTGGGTGCGAATGCGGTTTAAAGGTGAAAGGTGTATTTTTGTGAGTACATATGGGCCAGGAAGTGAAAAGAAGATAGAGGAGGTGGAGGTTTTTTGGGAAAATTTGAGGGATTGTCTACAAGGGTTTGAGGAAAAGGAAAATGTCGTTTTAGGGGACCAACATGCTAGAGTAGGAAATGAGCCTGTTCAGGTAGTCATCGGTAGTTTTGGTTTGGATGGTGTAAATGAGAGTGGAGAAAGATTGATTGATGTATGTGGAGAGTGTAGAATGAGTGTAGGTAATATATTTTTCAAAACAAGACATACACAAGTACATATGGCATAGACTTGTGAGGGGAGAGATTGTAGAGAGGGTATTGATGGATTATGTGTTGGTTACAAGGAAAAGATTGTGTAGACTGCTGGATGTGACTGTGCTGAAAGGTGAGGAGGAGGGTATGTCTGATCATTATCTGGTGGAGGGAAAACTGACAGTAAGCAGTTATAGGAGAATGTGAGACAAGTGTGAAGTAAGAGAGGTAATAAAAGTTAGTGAGTTAGAGAAAAGTAAAAAAGAGAGAGAGTACAAGGAAAGACTAAATGAAAAATTGATGGAAGTGAGAGAGGTGGAAGAGAGAGAAGTAAAGGATGAATTCAAATAATTGAATCCGTCCAATCCCAGCGACAGCTACTAGCCGTCAGTAGATAAGTCACTCCCCAGTTCCAGCGACGGCTAGTAGCTGTCAGTAATGTAATTTCCTTGTAACTTCCTGTATCAGGGTGTGTCTGGTACCACGACCGTTTGAGCACTGTTCTCGATATGACAACACTTCTCAGCTTATATCCAAAATCTGCAAGCTGGGGGAGCCAGTCTTCCTTCATCTCTTGAGGTGGAAGGTTGTTCTATCTTGCCATTTTGGCCACATTGCTTGGGACTGGGGGGGGGGGGGACTTTTGTTACTGTATC
Source organism: Paralithodes platypus (assembly GCA_032716605.1). NCBI lineage: Eukaryota > Metazoa > Arthropoda > Malacostraca > Decapoda > Lithodidae > Paralithodes > Paralithodes platypus. The sequence continues at coordinate 56,098,912 of CM064525.1, forward strand.
CTATGGTACAGTAGGGGTTAAGGAAGCAGTGAAAGCAGGCACAGAGTAAGTATGTGGTAAAAGGAAAGTAGGAGGCAGAGGTATCAGGAAGGGAAGCGAGTGGTGGAATGATACGGTGAGAAAGGCAGTTGAGGAAAAGAGACAGTGGTTTGAGAGTTTTTTACAGAATGGTAATGTTGAGGTACGATAGAGGTACAATGAGAAAAGGAGAGAGGCGAAACAGAAGATTAGAGAAGCGAGGAAAATTGCAAATGAAAGGTGGGGTCAAAGATTGAGTGAGAATTTTGAGGAACGATAGAAGATGTTCTGGAAGGAGGTAAATAGAGTAAGGAAAGGAGAACAAAAGAGGGAAGAGTTGGTGAAAGATGCATATGGAGAGTTACTAGTGGAAGGAGTGCAAGTGAGGAAAAGATATGTTGAGTATTTTTAATATTTGATAAATGTAAGAGATGGAAGGGAGGCAGTGATAGAAGCAGTGGTTGATGGAGATTGGTTACCCAGGCCTCCCAGATATTTATATATATATATATATATATATATATATATATATATATATATATATATATACTGTATGTGAGAAAGAGAAAGAGAGAAGTACATAGTAATCCCAGTGTTTCAAATTAATACAATTTAACCAAAGGGAAGAAATGGACTACTTTCTATAGACCCAATACCGTCGGCCTTCCCTCCCCTCCCATATGCCTACTGAATGGGGGGGGGGGTTGAGTAACGTCACAGGTCTGGCAGGTATATAAGGAGGAGGCTCAGCTTAAATCATACAGTAGTCGCTCAAGTCCAAACACTCGCATCCTCTCATCATGGTATTTCTTGTGGTAAGCTAATGGCCAGCTTAGACTATATACTAAACAGAAATTATTATCAGTAATATTTTTTACAAGTAAACATTCATTAACTAGATGCAGCCATTGTCTACATTTATGTATTTCTTATATATTTGCAACTGAATATTATTAGCATCAATAACTTGCTATAGCGGGCGGGAGCCCAACCCCGAAAGGGGTTGAAATAGGGGAGCTATCCCCCCGCCAAAGGCGGCTTTCTAGGGCCTTTCCTAGCTGATGCTGAGAGGATTGGGTTCTAGTCATGCGGTGATGGGCTGGTCTATCAGAGTGAGAACTGAGCGATCTCTGCCATACCCATAGCTTACTCTGACTGTTCATTTTACTTATATATTTTCTAGATCTCAAGTGACGGCGTCTCTTGCGTGGATTGACCTCCTAATCTACCAAGATTGGAATCCAAAGCGTCACATCTTTCCTTTGCCCCTCAACTTTCTCTTCATAATTGCTGAGGGGCACAGGGCCCTGGGTGGGGCTTTGGTTTCCCGTGCGTTTCCGCACCCTCCTCAGCTCCCCGCCATGGAGTGGCTTCGGTCACCCAGGCTTTATTGTGGTCGGCGGGGAGGGTTCTGTGGGGGCGCTCGGTTATGGCCTGGGCATTGCTCGGGGCCTTGGGGCTGTTCGGCCAGGCAGCTTGGGGAAAAACAACAACAACTTGCTATAGTTATATTGATTGAGGATCATTTACATCTAATTTCATCTCGGTTTTCTTTTTTATTTTATAATTAATGAATTAGGTGTAATAATACAGTATTGGTAAATATTTAAAGCATATGAATCATAATGCATCCAATCTATTCGTCAGTAAAGATGGGTGAATCATTTAAATATTAATAGTGGCAGCTAAAAAGTAATGAAGACTTCAATGATTACGTCATCATTCAAAAGTAATTGAAATTGGTCTAAAGATCAAAACAAATAATAAAGCTATTATTTATTGATGTCATAATCTGTATCATAATGCCATGAATGAATATGTCGATACAATATTTCATTATGGTTTTTGTATTTAAATGTTTTGTCCGATAATAATATTTAAACTATAGTATATTATTATTACAATCATTGCTGATTCATCCATGACATCAAAATGTTGTTGCCGTATCAACAAGCTATACATAGCCTTAAATATTATTGTAGTTAATGCAAATAAATCAGAAGTATAAGGTACTGTATATATTGTATATGTTTGTATTTTTATAGTGTGAAATTAGGTGTCAGTTAGATGGTATGAATAGTTATTTAAAATCAATATACCTGTTGAATATGCCTTTCATGTTCCTACAGTCGGTTGTTCTGGCGTGTGCCGGAGCCTCCCTGGCCTCTCACCCTCCAGCCTACGGTCACCCTCAGCCCCAGTACGGTCACCAGCCAGCCTACGGTCACCAGCACTCCTACTGTGACTCTACAGCCACCCCCACCTGTGCTGCCAACTCCACCCTCACCTACTGCTTGGAGGACCCAGAGTACCCCGAGTACGAGATTAAGGGTGCCATCAGTGCTGATCACCTGTTTGCCAAGAAGTACGCTGATGTTGCTGACCAGTCAGCTGATGACTAGTTGATGTGGTCACCAAGGATCAGGAAGAAGCCTTCGACTACTCCTACTACACTGGAGCCTCGACTGGTGACTCCCCCTACGACGCCACACACTGGGGAGGTCCAGAGGGATACATATGCCCCTCTGACGTGGTTTATGCCATGGCCAAGCGAGCCCAGAATGTGGAGGGTAAGTGGCGCGTCATTGTAAATGATGTTCACTACTACACACAGACAGCCAGGCTGGAGACTTGTCTGTTCCCTGAGGCTGCATGCCGTGCCCTGGCTCCCTGCTACAAGAGCCACTGTACCCAGAAGTATGTCTACCACCGCCTCCTCTCCTTCGACCCCTGTGATGCCTACAAGGGACTCTTCATCGACATCTACAAGATGCCATCAGCCTGTTCCTGCCATATCCCTGCCTAAGTCTCACAATGATGAAGGCATGGCTACAGAACCTTGAGATCATGACTGAGGCTCCGTGGCCACACTAGAACTACCGACACAACCTTTGACGCCCAACCCAACCCCAGCGGAGGAGAAGCCCCGAGATGACTGGAGAACTGCTTTCTTCACCACCACCATCATCAAGCCAGGGACTCCCGGGACGCTCCACCTGCTATATTCTCTCTCTGTCAACCCTTTCTTATCTAACTCTTATTCTATACCATGTGAGTGCCAGATGCGAGAAGTTACTGTACTATTTATGTTTGTCAATAAACGTATGTATCTATACAGTATTGTTTGTCTCCTTTCTAGTAGTGTATTTAAAAAAAAAAAAAAATCAGATACGAGTATGAAATATTTCAAGATACTTTTTATGTTAATGTTTTTTTTCTCTGTGTGCCTCCATAGGAATGAAATGCATGGTATTGTTTTCACTACTGTCTATGTTTGTGTGTCTGTTCGCAAAATATCTCTAGAACAAAAGAATATATTTTTGACAAGACTTGGTCAGATACTTCACATAGTACTCAAAGGGATCCCATTAACTTTTGCTAACATTGAAAGGCGCTGCTGCTCCACAGATCTCCCTTTCTTGGACCCCCACAAATGTTATGACCAGCAGTATAAATTGGATAGACACAATATTCAAGATACTACTTTTTAGTTAGTTGCTGACGTCACAAAACGTAGATGCTTGGATAATCCGAGTGTGAGGATCAGGGCGTTGGCCACTATTTAATAATATGGCTCTGTATCCATTACCATAGAACGGAATAACATGATATTTGGTGGCTATATTCTGAGGGTTATTATACTGTACCTGCCTCATTCACTTATGTAATTGATACTCTCAGTTTTTCTGTCTGTATATGTGTTTCTGCTTGCATAATCTATCTATATATCTATTGCCTGACGCCGCAATCCCCGAAGGGGCGGCCACGAACGAACCGCCCCCATGCACCTCTGTCCCCAGTCAGTCGACGCCCCTCCTCCTCCCAACCAGCACCGCCTTCATTCATATACTTCCTCACTCCATCCTTCCACCTCTCCTTCGGTGCACCTCTCCCTCTCTGTCCTTCCACCTCGCTTTCGTACACCCTCTCAGTCAATCTCTCGCTTTCCATACGTTCCATATGGCCGAACCATCTCAAGTTGTTCCTTTTCACACTTTCCAGCACATCTACCTCCACACCACACCTCCTTACTTCCTCATTCGTCTGTCTATCCCTCCATGTAACTCCGCACGCACTTCTCAAGTAACTCATTTCCACCGCTCTCACTCTTGGTCTAAGTCTCTTCCCGAACGTCCATGCTTCGCTTCCGTAAGTTAGTGTCGGAATTACCACACTGTCATGCAAGGACTTCTTCACTTCCATACTGACCACCCTATTTCTTGTTACTGCTTTCAACATTCCTACAACCCTCTTCCCCTGTTGCACCCTCTCCCGCACCTCCTCATTCACAGTCCCATCTTTGCTCAACACACTGCCCAGATACTTAAAAGAGCTGACGATCTCCATAGCCTGACCGTTCAACTTCACCTCACACTCTGTGACTTCACCCCTTTCGAAGACCATAACCTTGCTCTTCCCTGCATTTACCTACAAATTCCGTTTTTTGCACACTGTTCCAAACTCATTTACCAAACCCTGCAGCTCCCATTCATTATCACTCATCAGAACTGTATCATCCGCAAACAGCAGTATGGGCAGCTTCCACTCATTTCTCTCCCTTTTCAGCGATAAACCAACATCCACTGCTCTTGATAGTGTTTCTTTCATGACTCCATCCATATATACAGTAAATAACCATGGGGACATCACACACCCCTGTTTCAAACCAACCTTCAGGTCAAAGAACTTGCTCTGCTCACTCTCCACACGTACTGCCACCTTGGCACCCTCATACATACTCTGCACTGCTTTCAGCAACTTGCCATCTGCTCCGTATATTCTAAGTACTTTCCACAAACCTTCTCTATCCACTCTGTCATAGGCCTTCTCCAAGTCCATAAAGGCAACATACATCTTTTGTTTCTTCTCCAGATATATCTCCACAACACAATTCAGGGTAAAAATCTGATCTACACATCCTCTTCCCTTCCTAAAACCTCCTGCTCGTCGCCTATCCATTTCTCCGTTCTCACTCTCACTCTCTCAATCACTACCCTACTGTATACCTTCCCTACTACACTTAGAAGACATATTCCTCGGTGGTTACCACACACTCCTCTTTCCCCTTTGCCCTTTTATAGGGGGACTATTATGCCAGTCTTCCAGTTATCGGGTGCACTCCCCTTCACATTTTCCATACCCATTAGATCACTATCTCATCACCATACCTCAACATTTCCCCACACACTCCATCTGTTCCTGGTGCTTTCCCCAACTTCACTCTTTTCATGGCTTCCCACACTTCTGACCTCCTGATCCCCACCTCCTCCTCCACTACTTCTCTTCTTCTCCCTCCCATACCATATCCAACTATGTTTGCTGGCTCTTCATTCCTTACATTTAGCAATGATCATTGAAGTACTCCCTCCATCTTTCGACTCTCTCTTGCTTCTCGGCTAGCATTCTCCCATTCTTATCTTTCACACCCTTACTGTTTCCCTTGCTACCTTCCCTAACTTTCTTGACTACTTTAATACTTTAAGAATATATTAATGGATTTATAGAAATGGTCAGTCCCCATTTGTTGCTTGAAAAGATCTCATTAACTTTTGGGCTGGATGACACCTCTACCCGCCAGTCATCCCTTCTTGAATTATCTCATATACTCTGTTCGATTGTCACAATATTTGAGGTTCTAGTTCTTGGTTAGTTTTTGACTTCACACAAACAGTTTGAAGATAATTGGATCATGCCACTTGTGGGGGTGGGGGAACCTTCACCTGAATACATTGACCATCTTTTACCTTTCGAATCCCATTACACCATCAGACAGTACACTAGAACCATACGGCTGGGAAAGTGTAGATAGCAGAGAAGGAAGAGTTGGAAAAAATCATGATTTTTTTTTTAAATAAAAAACATCGATTTATTTTATTTAAATCACATGATAACACCATCAAGATAGGATAAAAAACACCATCTGAGGAAGAGCACTTCATTGACAACGTTTCGCAGATAGCTTCATCAGGTCACCTGACCTGATGAAGCTATCTGCGAAACGTTGTCAATAAAGTGCTCTTCCTCAGATGGTGTTTTTTATCCATTCTGTCTACTTTTCAAGTACCACTCAACACCATCAAGATAGTTAATGGTTTAGTACATGACCACGAAAAATATCCATTTATCGAATACTGGATATCAGTCTAATCATATACTGGACCCAAATGCACTATGAATAGCGTAATGCTTATGGGAGTGGAAAGAAAACATTATGGGGCGCACATCTCAAAGGACTGACCTTGCAGCGAACTTGTTCCATCTTTCCCTCATCCTATGACTTAAATTGCTTTAAACTCTGTGTGTCCAGGTATTTTGGTTGCTACATTTCTTGATTATGGCCCTGTCACTCTTGTCTCTCTCATCTACATGGACAAACATATATAACTCAAAAGACTGACCTCGCAACGAACTTGTTCCTGTATCTATAGAAATAATCTAAATTATTCAAATTCACTCCCAACACCAAACACCCTCAAATGAAACTAATAATATCATATGATCATCCCAAGTTTCAAATAACCCCATCATAAACTTGTAGCGCCCTAGATTTTGGGGACTATGAGTCCTCGATTCCTCTCCTCTGTTTTTAACTCAAGCAAAACATGGATATTTTTTAGTTAATGTATTTGTTTATGATTAGGTAGTACGATTATAATGAATTAATGTTAGGTTTATTTATGTTCACAATTAACTACTGTTATTCTTTTAGTTTTTAGTTTTTTATTATTGTAGGCAACCCCAGCACCCACCACTATCTGGTGCAGATAGCCTCCTCTGTGGTGGGTGGGTGATCATTTTCCACCACCACATTTTCTTGCAAGGCATAGAAGACGGCTGAAGAGGATCGGGGGCGGGGGACCAGGTATCCTTCTCACCTTATATACAATCTACCTAAAACAAAAAACAGAGATAGGGGCGAGGGAGCACGTTTGTGGTCCTGGACCCCATGAATAGGAGCTTAAATTGTGAGTCGATGTGGAATGAATGAGAGGTGAGAGGACATGGGAAGGTTATTTGAAAGAAGAAAGTACGATGGGCTTGCGCCGAATGAACAAAGGAGCAAGGAGAGGTAGAAGTGGATTTTGGAAATGTGAAAGGTAGAAAGTCTGGAGTAGATGAGGGAGTCAATGCAAAAGAGGGAGTGGCTATTATTGTGAAGGAGGAGTTGAGAGAGTTTATATAAGAGTGGAGAGGGGTGTTATCAAGGCTAATGTGGGTGCGAATGCGGTTTAAAGGTGAAAGGTGTATTTTTGTGAGTACATATGGGCCAGGAAGTGAAAAGAAGATAGAGGAGGTGAAAGGTTTTTGGGAAGATTTGAGGGATTGTCTACAAGGGTTTGAGGAAAATGGAAATGTTGTAATTTTAGAGGACCTAAATGCTAGGGTAGGAAATGAGCCTGTTGAGGGAGTCATCGGTAGTTTTGGTGTGGTTGGTGTAAATGAGAGTGGAGAAAGATTGATTGATGTATGTGGAGAGTGTAGAATGAGTGTAGGTAATATATTTTCAAAACAAGACATACACAAGTACATATGGCATAGACTTGTGAGGGGAGAGATTGTAGAGAGGGTATTGATGGATTATGTGTTGGTTACAAGGAAAAGATTGTGTAGACTGCTGGATGTGACTGTGCTGAAAGGTGAGGAGGAGGGTATGTCTGATCATTATCTGGTGGAGGGAAAACTGACAGTAAGCAGTTATAGGAGAATGTGAGACAAGTGTGAAGTAAGAGAGGTAATAAAAGTTAGTGAGTTAGAGAAAAGTAAAAAAGAGAGAGAGTACAAGGAAAGACTAAATGAAAAATTGATGGAAGTGAGAGAGGTGGAAGAGAGAGAAGTAAAGGATGAATTCAAATAATTGAATCCGTCCAATCCCAGCGACAGCTACTAGCCGTCAGTAGATAAGTCACTCCCCAGTTCCAGCGACGGCTAGTAGCTGTCAGTAATGTAATTTCCTTGTAACTTCCTGTATCAGGGTGTGTCTGGTACCACGACCGTTTGAGCACTGTTCTCGATATGACAACACTTCTCAGCTTATATCCAAAATCTGCAAGCTGGGGGAGCCAGTCTTCCTTCATCTCTTGAGGTGGAAGGTTGTTCTATCTTGCCATTTTGGCCACATTGCTTGGGACTGGGGGGGGGGGGACTTTTGTTACTGTATCCTATGGTACAGTAGGGGTTAAGGAAGCAGTGAAAGCAGGCACAGAGTAAGTATGTGGTAAAAGGAAAGTAGGAGGCAGAGGTATCAGGAAGGGAAGCGAGTGGTGGAATGATACGGTGAGAAAGGCAGTTGAGGAAAAGAGACAGTGGTTTGAGAGTTTTTTACAGAATGGTAATGTTGAGGTACGATAGAGGTACAATGAGAAAAGGAGAGAGGCGAAACAGAAGATTAGAGAAGCGAGGAAAATTGCAAATGAAAGGTGGGGTCAAAGATTGAGTGAGAATTTTGAGGAACGATAGAAGATGTTCTGGAAGGAGGTAAATAGAGTAAGGAAAGGAGAACAAAAGAGGGAAGAGTTGGTGAAAGATGCATATGGAGAGTTACTAGTGGAAGGAGTGCAAGTGAGGAAAAGATATGTTGAGTATTTTTAATATTTGATAAATGTAAGAGATGGAAGGGAGGCAGTGATAGAAGCAGTGGTTGATGGAGATTGGTTACCCAGGCCTCCCAGATATTTATATATATATATATATATATATATATATATATATATATATATATATATACTGTATGTGAGAAAGAGAAAGAGAGAAGTACATAGTAATCCCAGTGTTTCAAATTAATACAATTTAACCAAAGGGAAGAAATGGACTACTTTCTATAGACCCAATACCGTCGGCCTTCCCTCCCCTCCCATATGCCTACTGAATGGGGGGGGGGGTTGAGTAACGTCACAGGTCTGGCAGGTATATAAGGAGGAGGCTCAGCTTAAATCATACAGTAGTCGCTCAAGTCCAAACACTCGCATCCTCTCATCATGGTATTTCTTGTGGTAAGCTAATGGCCAGCTTAGACTATATACTAAACAGAAATTATTATCAGTAATATTTTTTACAAGTAAACATTCATTAACTAGATGCAGCCATTGTCTACATTTATGTATTTCTTATATATTTGCAACTGAATATTATTAGCATCAATAACTTGCTATAGCGGGCGGGTGCCCAACCCCGAAAGGGGTTGAAATAGGGGAGCTATCCCCCCCGCCAAAGGCGGCTTTCTAGGGCCTTTCCTAGCTGATGCTGAGAGGATTGGGTTCTAGTCATGCGGTGATGGGCTGGTCTATCAGAGTGAGAACTGAGCGATCTCTGCCATACCCATAGCTTACTCTGACTGTTCATTTTACTTATATTTTCTAGATCTCAAGTGACGGCGTCTCTTGCGTGGATTGACCTCCTAATCTACCAAGATTGGAATCCAAAGCGTCACATCTTTCCTTTGCCCCTCAACTTTCTCTTCATAATTGCTGAGGGGCACAGGGCCCTGGGTGGGGCTTTGGTTTCCCGTGCGTTTCCGCACCCTCCTCAGCTCCCCGCCATGGAGTGGCTTCGGTCACCCAGGCTTTATTGTGGTCGGCGGGGAGGGTTCTGTGGGGGCGCTCGGTTATGGCCTTGGCATTGCTCGGGGCCTTGGGGCTGTTCGGCCAGGCAGCTTGGGGAAAAACAACAACAACTTGCTATAGTTATATTGATTGAGGATCATTTACATCTAATTTCATCTCGGTTTTCTTTTTTATTTTATAATTAATTAATTAGGTGTAATAATACAGTATTGGTAAATATTTAAAGCATATGAATCATAATGCATCCAATCTATTCGTCAGTAAAGATGGGTGAATCATTTAAATATTAATAGTGGCAGCTAAAAAGTAATGAAGACTTCAATGATTACGTCATCATTCAAAAGTAATTGAAATTGGTCTAAAGATCAAAACAAATAATAAAGCTATTATTTATTGATGTCATAATCTGTATCATAATGCCATGAATGAATATGTCGATACAATATTTCATTATGGTTTTTGTATTTAAATGTTTTGTCCGATAATAATATTTAAACTATAGTATATTATTACAATCATTGCTGATTCATCCATGACATCAAAATGTTGTTGCCGTATCAACAAGCTATACATAGCCTTAAATATTATTGTAGTTAATGCAAATAAATCAGAAGTATAAGGTACTGTATATATTGTATATGTTTGTATTTTTATAGTGTGAAATTAGGTGTCAGTTAGATGGTATGAATAGTTATTTAAAATCAATATACCTGTTGAATATGCCTTTCATGTTCCTACAGTCGGTTGTTCTGGCATGTGCCGGAGCCTCCCTGGCCTCTCACCCTCCAGCCTACGGTCACCCTCAGCCCCAGTACGGTCACCAGCCAGCCTACGGTCACCAGCACTCCTACTGTGACTCTACAGCCACCCCCACCTGTGCTGCCAACTCCACCCTCACCTACTGCTTGGAGGACCCAGAGTACCCCGAGTACGAGATTAAGGGTGCCATCAGTGCTGATCACCTGTTTGCCAAGAAGTACGCTGATGTTGCTGACCAGTCAGCTGATGACTTAGTTGATGTGGTCACCAAGGATCAGGAAGAAGCCTTCGACTACTCCTACTACACTGGAGCCTCGACTGGTGACTCCCCCTACGACGCCACACACTGGGGAGGTCCAGAGGGATACATATGCCCCTCTGACGTGGTTTATGCCATGGCCAAGCGAGCCCAGAATGTGGAGGGCAAGTGGCGCGTCATTGTGAATGATGTTCACTACTACACACAGACAGCCAGGCTGGAGACTTGTCTGTTCCCTGAGGCTGCATGCCGTGCCCTGGCTCCCTGCTACAAGAGCCACTGTACCCAGAAGTATGTCTACCACCGCCTCCTCTCCTTCGACCCCTGTGATGCCTACAAGGGACTCTTCATCGACATCTACAAGATGCCATCAGCCTGTTCCTGCCACATCCCTGCCTAAGTCACACAATGATGAAGGCATGGCTACAGAACCTTGAGATCATGACCGAGGCTCCGTGGCCACACCAGAACTACCGACACGACCTTTGAAGCCCGAACCCACCCCAGCGGAGGAGAAGCCCCGAGATGACTGGAGAACTGCTTTCTTCACCACCACCATCATCAAGCCAGGGACTCCCGGGACGCTCCACCCGCTATATTCTCTCTCTCTCTCAACCCTTTCTTATCTAACCCTTCTTCTATACCATGTGAGTGCCAGATGCGAGAAGTTACTGTACTATTTATTTTTGTCAATAAACGTATGTATATTACCTTGCCGTTTGTCTCCTTTCTAGTAGAGTATTTAACCAAACTTTTTCAAATACGAGTATGAAATATTTCAAGATACTCTTCATGTGCATGTTTTTTTTTCTCTCTCTCTGTGCCTTCATAGGAATGAAATGCATGGTATTGTTTTCACTACTGTCTATGTTTGTGTGTCTGTTCGCAAAATATCTCTGGAACAAAACAATAGATTTTTGACAACACTTGGTCAGATCCTTCACATAGTACGGTACTCAAAAGGATCCCATTAACCTTTGCTAACATTGAAAGACGCTCCTGCTCCACTGATCGCCCTCTCTTGGATCTTCTCAAATAAGACCATGAGAAGTTCATATTCGATCGACACAATATTTAAGATACTACTTTTTGGTTAGTTGCTGACTTCACATAACACTATTGGAGACGCTTGGGTAATCTGAGTGAGGGAGTCGGGGCGTTGGCCACTATTTATTAATATTATTATTTATTATTTTATTGTTTCTGTATATGTGTATGTATGTGTGTTGTGTTTTTAATCTATTCTGATTTCATAATATTTTTTTTCTATAATTTAATGGATTCCAACCAGAAATGGTAATTTCCTATTTGTTGCTCGAAAAAGACCCCATTAACTTGCTGATTGGATGACACCACCACCCGTCACTCAAACCTCCTTTATATATATATATATATATATATATATATATATGAAATGTGGGGTCAAAGATTGAGTGAGAATTTTGAGGAACGAAAGAAGATATTCTGGAAGGAGGTAAATAGAGTAAGGAAAGGAGACCAAAAGAGGAAAGAGTCGGTGAAAGATGCAAATGGAGAGTTACTAGTGGAAGGAGTGCAAGTGAGGAAAAGATACGTTGAGTATTTTGAATCTTTGCTAAATGTAAGAGATGGAAGGGAGGCAGTGGTTGATGGAGATAGGTTACGCAGGTCACCCAGGTATATATATATATATATATATATATATATAGTCACGATATCCAAGGTCTTAGTTCTTGGTTAGTCTCTGACTTCACACAAACATGTTGGAGATGATTGAATCACGTCAATGGGGTTGGGGAGGGGGGTAATATGGCATTATCTTAGTTTATTTAAATGGGGCGTATTCTATCAATGACAGTGGTAAAACCTAAGCTTATGGTGCATATTGACGATACTAGAGGACATTGACAAAAAGATCATATTTATTGATCGAATTTGACACAGTACCAAAGGTCGGTGAAAGTAAGGTGAAAGTATACAGTAGATAATAGCCAGCATGGGGGTCGAGAAGGGCGCGAAGATATAGTTTGCCGCATATATTTCGTTCCTCATTATTCCAGTAAAATCGTGATTTTGGTACCGCCACACCCTCCTCCCCATCCCCCCTCTCTCACCGGGGTGAGAGGTAGGAGGTGGGTTAAGGGAAGGGTAATGGAGAGGTGGGTGATGTGCTGCCATAATAATAATTTTACTGGAAGATGGAAAGTGTGAAAAGGAACACTTTGAGATGGTTCAGCCATTGGATCGTATGGGAAGCGAGATAATAGCTATGAGCATGTACGATAGGTGGAGGGACAGAGAGGGAGAGGCAGACCGAGAGTGAGGTGGAAGGAAGGAGTTGAGAGGTATATGAGAGAAAGCAGTGTTGGTTGGGAGGAGGGACGTCGGCAGGCAGGGGACACAGGTGCTTGGGGGCGATTAATTTCGTGGCTACCACTTAGGAGATCAATTCGTCTGACAATAGATATAGATCTTCATATGGATATATAGTATATGGTGACCGGTCAACTCAACCAGTAGACCATTTCAACCAGTAGCTCTCAACCAGTACCAAATCAACCAATACGGTTAGGTTAGGTTAGGTTAGGTTAGTACTATATTTTGTCACTGGTTTGGTTGGTCTTGGTTAATTTGGCACTGGTTGAGAGCTACTGGTTGAATTTGTCTACTGGTTGAGATGACATGGAACCATATATATATATATATATATATATATATATATATATATATATATATATATATATATATATATATATATATATATATATATATATACAGTATATATATATATATATATATATATATATATATATATACCGGTATATATATATATACTGTATATATATATATATATATATATATATATATATATATATATACATATTATGTATATATGTATATATATATATATATACAGTATATACATGAAATAACGGAAGAAGAAAGGGCCTCCTCAACAACAACCGGCAGAGTGCAGAATCCCTCCTTAACAATAAACGGCATAGTGCAAAATTGCAATAATAAAGAAACAACCAGAAGTAGGAGAGTTACCCAAATTGAATAACGGGAGGAGAAAGAAACAGTCAGCCCTACTAAAAACACAGCCCAACCCCCCAACCCGTGCCCCTTCTAGGGTCCCCCAAACAGTACCTGCTAATCTCTTTCCTCCACCCGCTTCACCCAAAAGAAGATGGCCGACACATCCTCAAGGACCGGATCTGGAATTCAATGAGGAGATGTTTATGCAATTAAGGCATCAACCACCTCCTTGCTTTCTGATGCAACTACTCCGACCACCGCTACAACAACGAGGAGATGGAGAAACAATCACCCTTGCAGTATCCTTCTTAATAAAGATTCCTTTCCATAATCACAACCAAATGTATGTAATTCCATAACACACTAAATTAATTTACTCATTCCTATACACCCTTTCCTCCTTGTATATATTTTTAATAAATAAATAATGTGTCCCCCCATCTACCCATATGTGCATTGTATGTTTAAGAATGTTAATAACCGGAGCAATATTCAAAAATTATATTTGTCATGTCCTTTTATACCTCGAGAAGCTCTACCGGATACCTGTGACTAAAAATTAAATCGTAATATTACCTGACCAAACCAAGATTTGGTGGGCAAAATTGAGGCTGGCCTTGGTAGAACATTCCCTTAATTGGATTCATGTGATACGTAAAATACAGCTGGGCTTGGTAGAGCATTCCCTTAATTGGACGCATGCAATACGTAAAGACCAACTCAATTCGGAAGTACTTCCGTAGGGACTAGCCATTCTCCCCTTAAAGTAAGACAGGAGTTGTGTCACGAGTGAGGAGAGATGACATCTGGTAGGAGAGTGTGTGTGTGTCTGGGGTCCACCTGGATTACGTCAGACTCCGTTACTAAGTGTGACCAGATCTCTCATGGGTTACGTCACCTATACCTCCATCCAAAACTTAAGTGCTTCTCGTTGCATAAAGTGTTTGATTTAAATATTGCAAAGGGTGATTAATATATGCAGTGTTCCATTTAAGGTAAATACAGAGATTGTCGATTATCTTCTTATTTGCTATCCCCCCTCGTATTGAGAGAACAGTACACACTCTATTTGCAGGGATTGATGTATGTATAATTCTGGGAATATATCTCTTATATTCTAAATCTGACCTTTACATATATCCGTTTGGGATATTTATACATCGCACTACACATCATTTATTGTGAACACCCAGCAGATCTTAATTTTGTGTTCATTGTTGGCTGGGTACGTGAGCATAAAATAAGTGTACACAGAGAGAGTTCTCATCGTGTTCTAGTAAAACGATGCTAAAAGATTTCGCTCCCTGACCTCATCCTCAGGCCTAGCTTGATGAACTACTGATTTTAATTCCTGTCAGACCTACGTCGCACTTAACCTGTGGCGAGACGATTTTAGCCAAGCGTACTGGCTCATATAATGATTTCTCATTGAATCAAATTATCAATATTGTAACTCCTTGAGTTAATTAAGATTTGTCTTTTATTTTATGAATTAACTTACTAGTTATTCAGTCCTCAGTTGATATCCTAATTGTCATAGCAAATACTTATTGTGTGTACGCGACGCAGTAACTTTGATCTACCTTTGGCGGCTAATCCTTTAGCGGTTGCCAGTTACCGTCAGGACATTAACTATTGTTTTTAGAGACCAACCTCTCTGTGTTATTTATATTGTGATTCTCTAGTGACTTACTATATTATTATATTATGTATTTTATGCACGAGTTCATTTTGTTCCAATTATTTTGTGAACGTTATTCACAGTATTTATGTTCATTATTGTGATCAATTATCCTTCAAGCTCATTTTATTATAGATGAGACTTGATGTATGTCTTATATGTACCCTAACTAATAAGAAATAAAATTGTGTATTCTGTGACTTTGGAAGAGATTGATATCCTTGTTGTATTATCCGAGTCAGTTCTGACCCCGTTGACTTATTCAGGTTCTCAGCTTCACGATAATGACAATAACGTACCATTATATATGTAGTAAAAATTATATTGCTCGCATAACAATATATACAGTATACCTCCAGTCCATTCATACTCAGACGACTCTACCTTACGCTACTCAATTAGTTTTGCTGAACACCCCAGCCAGCAATCCCTCAAAAACAAATGTAATGAAGCCATGCAACACTTATCTTCTGATCTAACTACTATTTCCAATTGGGGCAGAAAAAACCTTGTTGCCTTTAATGCTTCCAAAACCCAATTTCTTCATCTTACTACCCGTTCCGAACTCCCAGAGGACTATCCCTTACACTTCAACAATACAAAAATCAATCTTTCATCTTCTCTCAATATTCTCGGTGTCTCTTTTTCTTCTGCTCTCACTTGGAAGGACAATACCCAGTGTTGCTAAGGCAGCCTCCCAGAAGCTGGGTGTGCTCAACCGCCTCAAGGGGTTCTTTACCCCTGCACAGCTTCTTGCTCTGTACAAGGGGCACAGTGCGTCCTTATATTAAGTATTGTTCACATGTGTAGGGAATATCCTCTTGCACTCCTAGACAACGTAGAAAGGAAAGCCTTTCGTATTATTAACTCCCTTCCACTCACCAACTCTCTGCAATCTCTCTCTTTTCTCCGCAATATTGCATCTCTCTCGCTATTCTATCGCTACTACAATAATCAATGTTCCTCAGAGCATTCCAAGTGTATACCACCTCCTCTTCGTAGGGTACGTAGTACCCATCTTGCAACACAATCCCACCCCTACTCTGTGCAACTCTCCAACCCAAGAGTGAAATGTTATTCTCAGTCTCTCTTCTATTCAACTGCTGAGCTCTGGAACTCTCTCACAGAATCAGTCTTTCCCACTTCCTATGACTTAAATTGCTTCAAACTCTGTGTGTCCAGGCATTTTGGCTCGAACGTCCATTGATTTTGGCCATGTCACTCTTTCAACTCTGGGGGAGGCAATCGATACAGGAAGTTCTGCCTTTTGTCTCCCTCACTCACACAGAAAAAACAAATATAGATATATGAGATATAGAAGTACATAGTAACCCCAGTGCTTCAAAATAATACAATTTAACTACAACATAAAGTGGTAATTTTACGTTAATCTGAGCTACACCACTATCCTGTATAGTAATAAGGGAAGGTGTGAGCTACTTTCTATAGACCCAATATCGTCGGCCTTCCCTCCCCTCCCATACACCTACTGTACTGTATGGGGGGGGGGGGGGAGTGACGTCACAGGTCTGGCAGGTATATAAGGAGGAGGCTCAGCTTCAACCATACAGTAGTCGCTCAAGTACAAACACTCTCGCATCCTCTCATCATGGTTTTTCTTGTGGTAAGCTAATGGCCAGCTTAGACTATATGCTAAACAGAAATTATTATCAGTAATATTGTTTACAAGTAAACATTCATTAACTAGATGCAGCCATTGTCTAAATTTATGTATTTTGTATATATCGTCAACTGAATATTATTAGCATCAATAACTTGCTATAATTATATTGATTGAGGATCATTGACATCTAATTTCTTGTCGGTTTTCTTTGTTATTTTATAATTCATAAGTTCGGTGTAATAATACAGTATTGGTAAATACTTAAAGCATAGGAATCATATTACATTCAATCTATGCATCAGTAAAGATGGGTGAATAATTTAAAATTTACTAGTGACAGCTATAAAGTAATGAAGACTCCAATGATTACGTCATCATTCAAATTTGATTGCAATTGGTCTAAAGATCAAAACAATTAATAAAGCTATTATTTGTTGATGTCATAATCTGTATCGTGAGTCGATAAATAAATATGTCGATACAATACTTAATTTTATTTTTTGTATTTAAATGTTTTGTCTGATAATTATATTTAAAATATAGTATATCATTATTACAATCAATGCTGATTCAACCATGACATCAAAATGTTGTTGTCATATCAACAAGCTATACATAGCCTTATATATTATTTTAGTTAATGCAAATCAATCAGAAGTGTAAGGTACTGTATATAGTGTATTTGTTTGTATTTTTATAGTGTGAAATTAAGTGTCAGTTAGTTGGCATGAATAGTTATTTAAGATCAATATACTTATTGAATATGCCATTCATGTTCCTACAGTCGGTTGTTCTGGCGTGTGTCGGAGCCGCCCTGGCCTCTCATCCTCCAGCCTACGGTCACCCTCAGCCCCAGTACGGTCACCAGCCAGCCTACGGTCACCAGCACTCCTACTGTGACCCTACAGCCACCCCCACCTGTGCTGCCAACTCCACCCTCACCTACTGCTTGGAGGACCCAGAGTACCCCGAGTACGAGATTAAGGGTGCCATCAGTGCTGATCACCTGTTTGCCAAGAAGTACGCTGATGTTGCTGACCAGTCAGCTGATGACTTAGTTGATGTGGTCACCAAGGATCAGGAAGAAGCCTTCGACTACTCCTACTACACTGGAGCCTCGACTGGTGACTCCCCCTATGACGCCACACACTGGGGAGGTCCAGAGGGATACATCTGCCCCTCTGACGTGGTTTACGCCATGGCCAAGCGAGCCCAGAATGTGGAGGGTAAGTGGCGCGTCATTGTGAATGATGTTCACTACTACACACAGACAGCAAGGCTGGAGACTTGTCTGTTCCCTGAGGCTGCATGCCGTGCCCTGGCTCCCTGCTACAAGAGCCACTGTACACAGAAGTATGTCTACCACCGCCTCCTCTCCTTCGACCCCTGTGATGCCTACAAGGGACTCTTCATCGACATCTACAAGATGCCATCAGCCTGTTCCTGCCACATCCCTGCCTAAGACACACAATGCTGAAGGCATGGCTACAGAACATTGAGATCATGACTGAGGCTCCGTTGCCACACCAGAACTACCGACACGACCTTTTAAGCCCGACCCCACCCCAGCGGAGGAGAAGCCCCGAGATGACTGGAGAACTGCTTTCTTCACCACCACCACCACCATCATCAAGCCAGGGACTCCCGGGACGCTCCACCCGCTATATTCTCTCTCTATCAACCCTTTCTTATCTAACCCTTTTTCTATACTATGTGAGTGCCAGATGCGAGAAGTTACTGTACTATTTATTTTTGTCAATAAACGTATGTATCTATACATTTTTGTTTGTCTCCTTTCTAGTAGAGTATTTAAACATGTTTTCCTTTCAAATACGAGTATGAAATATTCCAAGATACTCTTCATGTGCGTTTTTTGTTTTTTTTTTTCTCTGTGTGCCTCCATAAGAATGAAATGCATGGTATTGTTTTCACTAATGTCTATGTTTGTGTGTTTGTTCGCAAAATATCTCTAGAACAAAAGAATATATTAGTGACAAGACTTGGTCAGATCCTTCACATAGTACCCAAAGGGATCCCATTAACTTTTGCTAACATTGAAAGACGCTCCAGCTCCACTGATCTCCCATTTTTGGACCCCCACAAATGTTATGACCAGCAGTATATATTCGATAGACACAATATTCAAGATACTACTTTTTAGTTAGTTGATGACGTCATAAAAACCTATTGTAGATGCTTGGATAACCTGAGTGTGAGGATCGGGGCGTTGGCCACTATTTAATAATATGGCTCTGTATCCATTACCATAGAACGGAATAACATGATATTTGGTGGCATTGGGTCATTATACTGTATATGCCTCATTTACTTTTGTAATTGATACTTTCAGTGTTTCTGTCTGTATATGTGTTTGTGGTTTGTTTTTCTGCTTGCATATTATTTTAAGAATATATTAATGGATTTAAAGAAATGGTCAGTCCCCATTTGTTTCTTGAAAAGATCTCATCAACTTTTGTGCTGGATGACACCTCGACCCGCCACTCATCCCTTCTTGAATTATCTCATATACTCTGTTCGATTGTCACAATATTTGAGGTTCTAGTTCTTGGTTAGTCTTTGACTAACACAAATAGTTTGAAGATAATTGAATTATGTCACTGGGGAGGGGGGGGGGGGTAACCTTCACCTGAATATATTGACCATCTATTACCTTTCGAATCCCATTACACCATCAGACAGTCCACTAGAACCATACGGCTGGGAAATTGTAGATAGCAGAGGAGGCAGAGTTGGAGAAAATTATTATTTTTGTTTTAAATAAAAAACATCGATTTATTTTATTTAAATCACATGATTACACCATCAAGATAGGTAATGGTTTAGTACATGACCACGATAAATATCCATTTATCGAATACTGGATGTCAGTCTAATCATGTACTGGACCCAACTGCACTATGAATAGCGTAATGCTTATGTGAGTGGAAAGAAAACATTATGGGGCGCAAATCTCAAAGGACTGACTTTGCAACGAACTTGTTTCATCTTTCCCTCATCCTATGACTTAAATTGCTTTAAACTCCGTGTGTCCAGGTATTTTGGCTCCTACATTTCTTGATTATGGCCCTGTCACTCTTGTTTCTCTCATCTACATGGAAAAAAATATATATCTCAAAGGACTGACCTCGCAACGAACTTGTTCCTGTATCTATAGAAATAATCTAAATTATTCAAATTCACTCCCAACACCAAACACCCTCAAATTTAACTAATAATATCATATGATCATCACAGGTTTCAAATAACCCTATCATAAACTTGGAGCGCCCTAGTTGTTTTGGGACTATGAGTCCTCGATTCCTCTCCTCTGTTTTTAACTTAAGCAAAACATGGATATTTTTTAGTTAATGTATTTGTTTAAGATTAGGTAGTACGATTATAATGAATGGATGTTAGGTTTATTTATGTTCACAATTAACCACTATTATTCTTTTTGTTTTTTGTATTATTGTAGGCAACCCCAACACCCGCCACTATCTGGTGCAGATAGCCTCCTCTGTGGTGGAGGGGTGATAATTTTCCACTACCACATTCTCTTGCAAGGCATAGAAGACGTCTGAAGGGGATCGGGGGCGGTGGGCCAGGTATCCTTCTCACCTTAAATACTGTATATTCTACCTATAAAAAGATACAGAGATAGGGGCAAGGGAGCGCGTTCGTGGTCCCGGACCCTAAGAATAGGAGCTTTAATTGTGCGTGGATGTGGAACGAAAGAGAGGTGAGAGGACATTGGAAGCTTATTTGATAGAAGAAAGTACGATGGGCTTGCGCCGAATAAACAAAGGAGCAAGGAGTGGGAGGAGTGGATTTTGGATATGTGAAAGGTAGAAAGTCTGGAGTACATGAGGGAGTCAATGCAAAAGAGGGAGTGGCTATTATTGTGAAGGAGGAGTTGAGAGAGTTTATAAAAGAGTGGAGAGGGGTGTTATCAAGGCTAATGTGGGTGCGAATGCAGTTTAAAGGTAAAAGGTGTATTTTTGTGAGTACATATGGGCCAGGAAGTGAAAAGAAGATAGAAGAGGTGGAAGGTTTTTGGGAAGATTTGAGGGATTGTCTACAAGGGTTTGAGGAAAATGGAAATGTAGTTTTAGGGGACCTAAATGCTAGGAAAGAAAATGAACCGGTTGAGGGAGTCATCGGTAGTTTTGGTGTGGTTGGAGTAAATCAGAGTGGAGACAGATTGATTGGTGTATGTGATGAGTGTAGGTAATATTTGTTTTCAAACAAAGACATATATACAAGTACATCTGGCATACACTCGTGAGGGGAGAGATTGTAGAGAAGGCGTTGATGGATTATGTGTTGGTGACAAGGGAAAAATAGTGTAGACTGCTGGATGGGAATGTGCTGAGAGGTGAGGAGGGTATGTCTGATTATTATCTGGTGGAGGGAAAGCTGAGAGTAAGGAGTTACAGGAGAATGTGAGACAACTGTGAAGTAAGAGAGGTAATAAAAGTTAGTAAGTTAGAGAAAAGTACAAAAGAGAGGGAGTACAAGGAAAGACTAAATTAAAAATTGATGGAAGTGAGAGAGGTGGAAAAGAGAGAAGTAGAGGATGAATGGAAACAATTTGAGGAAGCAGTGAAAGCAAGCTCAGAGAAAGTATGTGGAAAAAGGGGAGTAGGAGGCAGAGGTATCAGGAAGGGAAGCGAGTGGTGCAATGATACGGTGAGAAAGGCAGTTGAGGAAAAGAAACAGTGGTTTGAAAGGGTTTTACAGGATGGTAATGTTGAGGTATGGAAGAGGTACAATGAAAAAAGGAGAGAGGCGAAACAGAAGATTAGAGAAGCGTAGAAAATTGCAAATGAAAGATGGGGTCAAAGATTGAGTGAGAATTTTGAGGAACGAAAGAAGATGTTCTGAAAGGAGGTAAATAGAGTAAGGAAAGGAGAACAAAAGAGGGAAGAGTTGGTGAAAGATGCATATGGAGAGTTACTAGTGGAAGGAGTGCAAGTGAGGAAAAGATATGTTGAGTATTTTTAATCTTTGATAAATGTAAGATATGGAAGGGAGGCAGTGATTGAAGCAGTGGTTGATGGAGATTGGTTACCCAGGCCACCCATATATTTATATATATATATATATATATATATTGTATGTGAGAAAGAGAAAGAGAGAAGTACTTAGTAATCCCAGTGTTTCAAAGTAATACAATTTAACCAAAGGGAAGAAATGGACTACTTTCTATAGACCCAATACCGTCGGCCTTCCCTCCCCTTCCTTATGCTTACTGTATGGGGGGGGGGGGGGTTGAGTAACGTCACAGGTCTGGCAGGTATATAAGGAGGAGGCTCAGCTTCAATCATACAGTAGTCGTTCAAGTACAAACACTTTCGCATCCTCTCATCATGGTATTTCTTGTGGTAAGCTAATGGCCAGCTTAGACTATATGCTAAACAGAAATTATTATCAGTAATATTTTTTACAAGTAAACATTCATTAACTAGATGCAGCCATTGTCTACATTTATGTATTTCTTATATATTTGCAACTGAATATTATTAGCATCAATAACTTGCTATAGTTATATTGATTGAGGATCATTTATATCTAATTTCATCTCGGTTTTCTTTTTTATTTTATAATTAATTAATTAGGTGTAATAATACAGTATTGGTAAATATTTAAATCATATGAATCATAATACATCCAATCCATTCGTCAGTAAAGATGGGTGAATCATTTAAATATTAATAGTGGCAGCTAAAAAATAATGAAGGCTTCAATGATTACGTCATCATTCAAAATTAATTGACATTGGTCTAAAGATCAAAACAATTAATAAAGCTATTATTTATTGATGTAATAATCTGTATCATGATGCGTTGAATGAATATGTCGATACAATATTTCATTACGGTTTTTGTATTTAAATGTTTTGTCCAATAATAATATTTAAACTATAGTATATTATTATTACAATCATTGCTGATTCATCCATGACATCAAAATGTTGTTGCCGTATCAACAAGCTATACATAGCCTTAAATATTATTTTAGTTAATGCAAATCAATCAGAAATATAAGGTACTGTATATATTGTATATGTTTGTATTTTCATATTGTGAAATTAAGTGTCAGTTAGTTGGTATGAATAGTTATTTAAGATCAATATAGCTATTGAATATGCCTTTCATGTTCCTACAGTCGGTTGTTCTGGCGTGTGCCGGAGCCGCCCTGGCCTCTCATCCTCCAGCCTACGGTCACCCTCAGCCCCAGTACGGTCACCAGCCAGCCTACGGTCACCAGCACTCCTACTGTGACCCTACAGCCACCCCCACCTGTGCTGCCAACTCCACCCTCACCTACTGCTTGGAGGACCCAGAGTACCCCGAGTACGAGATTAAGGGTGCCATCAGTGCTGATCATCTGTTTGCCAAGAAGTACGCTGATGTTGCTGACCAGTCAGCTGATGACTTAGTTGATGTGGTCACCAAGGATCAGGAAGAAGCCTTCGACTACTCCTACTACACTGGAGCCTCGACTGGTGACTCCCCCTACGATGCCACACACTGGGGAGGTCCAGAGGGATACATCTGCCCCTCTGACGTGGTTTATGTCATGGCCAAGCGAGCCCAGAATGTGGAAGGCAAGTGGCGCGTCATTGTGAATGATGTTCACTACTACACACAGACAGCCAGGCTGGAGACTTGTCTGTTCCCTGAGGCTGCATGCCGTGCCCTGGCTCCCTGCTATAAGAGCCACTGTACCCAGAAGTATGTCTATCACCGCCTCCTCTCCTTCGACCCCTGTGATGCCTACAAGGGACTCTTCATCGACATCTACAAGATGCCATCAGCCTGTTCCTGCCACATCCCTGCCTAAGTCACACAATGATGAAGGCATGGCTACAGAACCTTGAGATCATGACTGAGGCTCCGTGGCCACACCAGAACTACCGACACAACCTTTGAAGCCCGACCCCACCTCAGCGGAGGAGAAGCCCCGAGATGACTGGAGAACTGCTTTCTTCACCACCACCATCATCAAGCCAGGGACTCCCGGGACGCTCCACCCGCTATATTCTCTCTCTCTCTCAACCCTTTCTTATCTAACCCTTCTTCTACACCATGTGAGTGCCAGATGCGAGAAGTTACTGTACTATTTATTTTTGTCAATAAACGTATGTGTATATACATTGCCGTTTGTCTCCTTTCTAGTAGAGTATTTAACCAATGTTTTCAAATACGAGTATGAAGTATTTCAAGATACTCTTCATGTGCATTTTTGTTTTCTCTCTCTCTGTGCCTTCATAGGAATGAAATGCATGGTATTGTTTTCACTACTGTCTATGTTTGTATGTCTGTTCGCAAAATATCTCTGGAACAAAACAATAGATTTTTGACAACACTTGGTCAGATCCTTCACATAGTACTCAAAGGGATCCCATTAACCTTTGCTAACATTGAAAGACGCTCCTGCTCCATTGATCGCCCTCTCTTGGATCTTCTCAAATAAGACCATGAGAAGTTCATATTCGATCGACACAATATTTAAGATACTGCTTTTTGGTTAGTTAGTTGCTGACTTCACATAACACTATTGGAGACGCTTGGGTAATCTGAGTGAGGGAGTCGGGGCGTTGGCCACTATTTTTTTATATTATTATTTATTATTTTATTGTTTCTGTATAGGTGTATGTATGTGTGTTGTGTTTTTAATCTATTCTGATTCCATAATATTTTTGTATATAATTTAATGGATTCCAACCAGAAATGGTAATTTCCTATTTGTTGCTCGAAAAAGACCCCATTAGCTTAATGATTGGATGACACCACCACCCGTCATTCAAACCCCCTTTGTATATATATATATATATATATATATATATATATATATATATATATATATATATATGAAATGTGGGTCAAAGATTGAGTGAGAATTTTGAGGAACGAAAGAAGATATTCTGGAAGGAGGTAAATAGAGTAAGGAAAGGAGACCAAAAGAGGAAAGAGTCGGTGAAAGATGCAAATGGAGAGTTACTAGTGGAAGGAGTGCAAGTGAGGAAAAGATACGTTGAGTATTTTGAATCTTTGCTAGATGTAAGAGATGGAAGGGAGGCAGTGGTTGATGGAGATAGGTTACGCAGGTCACCCAGGTATATATATATATATATATATATATATATATATATATATATATATATATATATATATATATATATATATACTATATATATATATATACAGATATATATATATATATATATATATATTATAATATATATATATATATAGGTATATATATATTATATATATATATATATATATATATATATATATATATATATATATATATATATATAGTCACGATATTCAAGGTCTTAGTTCTTGGTTACCTTACCTTTTGATGTGTTCGCCACTCTTCTAGCGGCACCAAGGAGCGCGACACCCCTCGTTATGGGTGGTGATTTGGTGCAGTAAACTGTTTGAAACGACAGCTCGCTCCCTTGCGAGGATGGGCTCGTCTGGCTCTTTTTGCAGTTCGACATCTAGGGCTCTCTTGAAGTTGTCTAACGAGATGTCCCTCATGTCTCTTACTCGCCGTGGGAGTTTGTTGAAGAGACGTGGACCTCTGTGTGATAACCAGCCCTCTCGCAGAGAGCCCATAGCACCCCTGTTATTCATCCGGGGGATTTCGCATTCCCAGCCTCTCCTATCACTGAATTTCATGACTATCGGAGTATGTAGGTTTGGTACTAAACCCTCTGCGATTTTCCACGTGTATATTATTAGGTAACGTTTTCTTCTACGTACCAGTGAGTACAGATTCAGTGCTCTTAAACGCTCCCAATAGTGTAGCTGTTTTATCGAACTTATATGCGAAGTGAAATTTCTTTGTACACTCTCTACGTCATTTATTTCACCTGCTTTGTATGGGGATGTTAATACGCTACAGTATTCAAGCCGCGGTAGCACTAGAGATTTGAAGATCGTTATCATAGGTAATTCACCGCGTGTTTTAAAAGTACGCAGAATCCAACCCGTTAGACGTTTCGCAGCCGCCACTTTGACCTGGTTATGTACTTTGAAACCCATATTTTCAGACATTAATACCCCAAGGTCTTTCACACTGTCTTTCCGTTCTATTATGTGGTTAGATTCTGTTAAGTAATTTGTAATTTCTTTAACACCATTATTATCTCCGTACCGTAATAATTGGAATTTTTCTTCATTGAATTGCATGTTGTTTTCCCTGGTCCACTGGAACACTACATTCATGTCTTCCTTCAGTCGGCCCGTGTCCTCTTGTGTGTTTACTATCTTGCTTAATTTTGTGTCATCAGCAAAAGACGACACCGTACTGTGTCTGGTGTTGGTATCTATGTCGCAAATTAGTATGAGGAACAGAAGGGGCGCTAGCACTGTTCCTTGGGGTACTGAGCTTTTGACATCCGTTAGTCTTAGTTAGGTTAGTCTCTGACTTCACACAAACATGTTGGAGATGATTGAATCACGTCAATGTTGTTGTTTTTTTTTGGGGGGGGTAATATGGCATTATCATAGTTTATTTAAATGGGGCGTATTCTATCAATGACAGTGGTAAAACCTAAGCTTATGGTGCATATTGACGATACTAGAGGACATTGACAAAAAGATCATATTTATTGATCGAATTTGACACATTACCAAAGGTCGGTGAAAGTAAGGTGAAAGTATACAGTAGACAATAGCCAGCATGGGGCTCGAGAAGGGAGCGAAGATATAGTTTGCCGCATATATTTCGTTCCTCATCATTCCAGTAAAATCGTGATTTTGGTACCGCCACACCCTCCTCCCCATTCCCCCTCTCTCACTGGGGTGACAGGTAGGAGGTGGGGTAAGGGAAGGGTAATGGAGAGGTGGGTGATGTGCTGCCATAATAATAATTTTACTGGAAGGTGGAAAGTGTGAAAAGGAACACTTTGAGATGGTTCAGCCATTGGATCGTATGGGAAGCGAGATAATAGCTATGAGCATGTACAATAGGTGGAGGGACAGAGAGGGAGAGGCAGACCGAGAGTGAGGTGGAAGGAAGGAGTTGAGAGGTATATGAGAGAAAGCAGTGTTGGTTGGGAGGAGGGACGTCGGCAGGCAGGGGACACAGGTGCTTGGGGGCGATTAATTTCGTGGCCACCACTTAGGAGATCAATTCGTCTGACAATAGATATAGATCTTCATATGGATATATAGTATATGGTGACCGGTCAACTCAACCAGTAGACCATTTCAACCAGTAGCTCTCAACCAGTACCAAATCAAACAATACGGTTAGGTTAGGTTTGGTTAGGTTAGGTTAGATTAGTACTATATTTTGTCACTGGTTTGGTTGGTCTTGGTTAATTTGGCACTGGTTGAGAGCTACTGGTTGAAATGGTCTACTGGTTGAGATGACATGGAACCATATATATATATATATATATATATATATATATATATACCGGTATATATTTATATATTTATATATATATATATATATATATATATATATATATATATATATATATATATATATATATATATATATATATATATACACTGTATATATATATATATATATATATATATATATATATTATATATATATATATATATATATATATATATATATATATATATATATATATATATATATATATATATATATATATATATATATATATATATATATACAGTATATACATGAAATAACGGAAGAAGAAAGGGCCTCCTCAACAACAACCGGCAGAGTGCAGAATCCCTCCTCAACAACAAACGGCAGAGTGCAAAATTGCAATAATAAAGAAACAACCAGAAATAGGAGAGTTACCCAAATTGAATAACGGGAGGAGAAAGAAACAGTCAGCCATACTAAAAACACAGCCCAACCCCCCAACCCGTGCCCCCTCTAGGGTCCCCCAAACAGTACCTGCTAATCTCCTTCCTCCACCCGCTTCACCCAAAAGAAGATGGCCGACACATCCTCAAGGACCCGATCTGGAATTCAATGAGGAGATGTTTATGCAATTAAGGCATCAACCACCTCCTTGCTTTCTGATGCAACTACTCCGACCACCGATCACCGCTACAACAACGAGGAGATGGAGAAACAATCACCCTTGTAGTATCCTTCTTAATAAAGATTCCTTTCCATAATCACAACCAAGTGTATGTAATTCCATAACACACTAAATTATTTTTTACTCATTCCTATACACCCTTTCCTCCTTGTATATATTTTTAATAAATAAAGAATGTGTACCCCCATCTACCCATATGTGCATTACATTTTTAAGAATGTTAATAACCGGAGCAATATTCAAAAATTATATTTGTCATGTCCTTTTATACCTCGAGAAGCTCTACCGGGTACCTGTGACTAAAAATTAAATCGTAATATTACCTGACCGAACCAAGATTTGGTGGGCAAAATTGAGGCAGGCCTTGGTAGAACATTCCCTTAATTGGATGCATGTGATACGTAAAATACAGCTGGGCTTGGTAGAGCATTCCCTTAATTGGACGCATGCAATACGTAAAGACCAACTCAATTCGGAAGTACTTCCGTAGGGACTAGCCATTCTCCCCTTAAAGTAAGACAGGAGTTGTGTCACGAGTGAGGAGAGATGACACCTGATGGGAGAGTGTGTGTGTGTCTGGGGTCCACCTGGATTACGTCAGACTTCGTTACTAAGTGTGACCAGATCTCTCATGGGTTACGTCACCTATACCTCCATCCAAAACTTAAGTGCTTCTCGTTGCATAAAGTGTTTGATTTAAATATTGCAAAGGGTGATTAATATATGCAGTGTTCCATTTAAGGTAAATACAGAGATTGTCGATTATCTTCTTATTTGCTATCCCCCCTCGTATTGAGAGAACAGTACACACTCTATTTGCAGGGATTGATGTATGTATAATTCTGGGAATATATCTCTTATATTCTAAATCTGACCTTTACATATATCCGTTTGGGATATTTATACATCGCACTACACATCATTTATTGTGAACACCCAGCAGATCTTAATTTTGTGTTTATTGTTGGCTGGGTACGTGAGCATAAAATAAGTGTACACAGAGAGAGTTCTCATCGTGTTCTAGTAAAACGATGCTAAAAGATTTCGCTCCCTGACCTCATCCTCAGGCCTAGCTTGATGAACTACTGATTTTAATTCCTGTCAGCCCTACGTCGCACTTACCCTGTGGCCAGACGATTTTAGCCAAGCTTACTGGCTCATATAATGATTTCTCATTGAATCAAATTATCAATATTGTAACTCCTTGAGTTAATTAAGATTTGTCTTTTATTTTATGAATTAACTTACTAGTTATTCAGACTTCAGTTGATATCCTAATTTTCATAGCAAATACTTATTGTGTGTACGCTACGCAGTAACTTTGATCTACCTTTGGCGGCTAATCCTTTAGCAGTTGCCAGTTACCGTCAGGATATTAACTATTGTTTTTTGAGACCAACCTCTCTGTTATTTATATTGTGATTCTCTAGTGACTAACTATATTATTATTTTATGTATTTGATCCACGAGTTCATTTTGTTCCAATTATTATGTGAACGTTATTCACAGTATTTATGTTCATTATTGTGATCAATTATCCTTCAAGCTCATTTTATTATAGATGAGACTTGATGTATGTCATATATGTACCCTAACTAATAAGAAATAAAATTGTGTATTCTGTGACTTTGGAAGAGATTGATATCCTTGTTGTATTATCCGAGTCAGTTCTGATCCCGTTGACTTATTCAGGTTCTCAGCTTCACGATAATGAAAATAACGTACCATTATATATGTAGTAAAAATTATATTGCTCGCATAACAATATATACAGTATACCTCCAGTCCATTCATACTCAGACGACTCTACCTTACGCTACTCAATTAGTTTTGCTGAACACCCCAGCCAGCAATCCCTCAAAAACAAATGTAATGAAGCCATGCAACACTTATCTTCTGATCTAACTACTATTTCCAATTGGGGCAGAAAATACCTTGTTGCCTTTAATGCTTCCAAAACCCAATATCTTCATCTTACTACCCGTTCCGAACTCCCAGAGGACTATCCCTTACACTTCAACAATACAAAAATCAATCTTTCATCTTCTCTCAATATTCTCGGTGTCTCTTTTTCTTCTGCTCTCATTTGAAAGGACAATACCCAGTCTTGCTAAGGCAGCCTCCCAGAAGCTGGGTGTGCTCAACCGCCTCAAGGGGTTCTTTACCCCTGCACAGCTTCTTGCTCTGTACAGGGGCACAGTGCGTCCTTATATTAAGTATTGTTCACATGTGTAGGGAATATCCTCTTGCACTCCTAGACAACGTAGAAAGGAAAGCCTTTCGTATCATTAACTCCCTTCCACTCACCAACTCTCTGCAATCTCTCTCTTTTCGCCGCAATATTGCATCTCTCTCACTATTCTATCGCTACTACAATAATCAATGTTCCTCAGAGCTTTCCAAGTGTATAACACCTCCTCTTCGTAGGGTACGTAGTACCCGTCTTGCAACACAATCCCACCCCTACTATGTGTAACTCTCAAACCCAAGAGTGAAACGTTATTCTGTCTCTCTTCTATTCAACTGCTGAGCTCTGGAACTCTCACAGAATCAGTCTTTCCCACTTCCTATGACTTAAGTTGCTTCAAACTCTGTGTGTCCAGGCATTTTGGCTCGAACGTCCATTGATTTTGGCCATATCACTCTTTCAACTCTGGGGGATGGCAATCGATACAGGCAGTTCTGCCTTTTGTCTCCCTCACTCACACAGAAGAAAAAAATAGATATACGAGATATAGAAGTACATAGTAACCCCAGTGCTTCAAAATAATACAATTTAACTACAACATAAAGTGGTAATTTTACGTTAATCTGAGCTACACCACTATCCTGTATAGTAATAAGGGAAGGTGTGAGCTACTTTCTATAGACCCAATACCGTCGGCCTTCCCTCCCCTCCCATACACCTACTGTACTGTATGGGGGAGGGGGGTGATGACGTCACAGGTCTGGCAGGTATATAAGGAGGAGGCTCAGCTTCAACCATACAGTAGTCGCTCAAGTACAAACACTCTCGCATCCTCTCATCATGGTCTTTCTTGTGGTAAGCTAATGGCCAGCTTAGACTATATGCTAAACAGAAATTATTATCAGTAATATTGTTTACAAGTAAACATTCATTAACTAGATGCAGCCATTGTCTAAATTTATGTATTTTGTATATATCGTCAACTGAATATTATTAGCATCAATAACTTGCTATAATTATATTGATTGAGGATCATTGACATCTAATTTCTTGTCGGTTTTCTTTGTTATTTTATAATTCATAAGTTCGGTGTAATAATACAGTATTGGTAAATACTTAAAGCATAGGAATCATATTACATCCAATCTATGCATCAGTAAAGATGGGTGAATAATTTAAAA
Source organism: Paralithodes platypus (assembly GCA_032716605.1). Taxonomy (NCBI): domain Eukaryota; kingdom Metazoa; phylum Arthropoda; class Malacostraca; order Decapoda; family Lithodidae; genus Paralithodes; species Paralithodes platypus. The sequence goes on from CM064525.1 coordinate 56,130,262, forward strand.
TTTACTAGTGACAGCTATAAAGTAATGAAGACTCCAATGAATACGTCATCATTCAAATTTGATTGCAATTGGTCTAAAGATCAAAACAATTAATAAAGCTATTATTTGTTGATGTCATAATCTGTATCGTGAGTCGATAAATAAATATGTCGATACAATACTTAATTTTATTTTTTGTATTTAAATGTTTTGTCTGATAATTATATTTAAAATTTAGTGTATCATTATTACAATCAATGCTGATTCAACCATGACATCAAAATATTGTTTCCATATCAACAAGCTATACATAGCCTTATATATTATTTTAGTTAATGCAAATCAATCAGAAGTGTAAGGTACTGTATATAGTGTATTTGTTTGTATTTTTATAGTGTGCAATTAAGTGTCAGTTAGTTGGTATGAATAGTTATTTAAGATCAATATACTTATTGAATATGCCATTCATGTTCCTACAGTCGGTTGTTCTGGCGTGTGCCGGAGCCGCCCTGGCCTCTCACCCTCCAGCCTACGGTCACCCTCAGCTCCAGTACGGTCACCAGCCAGCCTACGGTCACCAGCACTCCTACTGTGACCCTACAGCCACCCCCTCCTGTGCTGCCAACTCCACCCTTACCTACTGCTTGGAGGACCCAGAGTACCCCGAGTACGAGATTAAGGGTGCCATCAGTGCTGATCACCTGTTTGCCAAGAAGTACGCTGATGTTGCTGACCAGTCAGCTGATGACTTAGTTGATGTGGTCACCAAGGATCAGGAAGAAGCCTTCGACTACTCCTACTACACTGGAGCCTCGACTGGTGACTCCCCCTACGACGCCACACACTGGGGAGGTCCAGAGGGATACATCTGCCCCTCTGACGTGGTTTACGCCATGGCCAAGCGAGCCCAGAATGTGGAGGGTAAGTGGCGCGTCATTGTGAATGATGTTCACTACTACACACAGACAGCAAGGCTGGAGACTTGTCTGTTCCCTGAGGCTGCATGCCGTGCCCTGGCTCCCTGCTACAAGAGCCACTGTACCCAGAAGTATGTCTACCACCGCCTCCTCTCCTTCGACCCCTGTGATGCCTACAAGGGACTCTTCATCGACATCTACAAGATGCCATCAGCCTGTTCCTGCCACATCCCTGCATAAGACACACAATAATGAAGGCATGGCTACAGAACATTGAGATCATGACTGAGGCTCCGTTGCCACACCAGAACTACCGACACGACTTTTGAAGCCCGACCCCACCCCAGCGGAGGAGAAGCCCCGAGATGACTGGAGAACTGCTTTCTTCACCACCACCACCACCATCATCAAGCCAGGGACTCCCGGGACGCTCCACCCGCTATATTCTCTCTCTATCAACCCTTTCTTATCTAACCCTTTTTCTATACCATGTGAGTGCCAGATGCGAGAAGTTACTGTACTATTTATTTTTGTCAATAAACGTATGTATCTATACATTTTTGTTTGTCTCCTTTCTAGTAGAGTATTTAAACATGTTTTCCTTTCAAATACGAGTATGAAATATTTCAAGATACTCTTCATGTGCGGTTTTTTTTTTCTCTCTCTGTGTGCCTCCATAAAAATGAAATGCATGGTATTGTTTTCACTACTGTCTATGTTTGTGTGTCTGTTCGCAAAATATCTCTAAAACAAAAGAATATATTATTGGCAAGACTTGGTCAGATCCTTCACATAGTACTCAAAGGGATCCCATTAACTTTTGCTAACATTGAAAGACGCTCCTGCTCCACTGATCTCCCTTTTTTGGACCCCCACAAATGTTATGACCAGCAGGGGAGGTGTGGCAGAGTGGTCTTGCCACTGGGCTGGTAATCCAATGGACCCGGGTTCGAATCCCAATATGTCAATGGGAAGATATTATTGGGATGGAATTTGTGCTGTACCTAGTTTCAGTGCATTACCACAGCATACCGAAATGCCAAAACAAAATACCCTCATTGTTCCCTGCTTAAATAGCACTGTATGAATATTCCCATATTCAAAATATGCTACAGGGGGGCAATGCCTAGTGAGTTAATTGCTCAATAGGTGGCGTTCTGAGAGTGAGGGTCCGAGCCTGGGGAGTGAGACTGTGAAGCACAGAGGCAAAGCAGCTTCAGAGATGGAGTTGGGTTCGAGCCGTGAATAGGTGCTTCGCATGTCTCACTCCCTAGACTGGAACAAGACCTCACGGGCCTCACCGTGTTCAGCGGTAGAGTGTAAAGGCTATCAGCCTATGCCCGAGAGGGAGTAGTTGGAATATAGAAGAAAACAAAAATATATATATATATATATATATTCGATAGACACAATATTCATGATACTACTTTTTATTTAGTTGATGACGTCACAAAACACTACTGTAGATGCTTGGATAACCTGAGTGTGAGGATCAGGGCATTGGCCACTATTTAATAATATGGCTCTGTATCCATTACCATAGAACGGAATAACATGATATTTGGTGGCTATATTCATGGGGTCATTATACTGTACTGTATATGCCTCATTTACTTCTGTAATTGATACTTTCAGTGTTTCTCTCTGTATATGTGTTTGTGGTTTGTTTTTCTGCTTGCATATTATTTTAAGAATATATTAATGGATTTATAGAAATGGTCAGTCCCCAATTGTTTCTTGAAAAGATCTCATCAACTTTTGGGCTGGATGACACCTCCACCCGCCACTCATCCCTTCTTGAATTATCTCATATACTCTGTTCGATTGTCACAATATTTGAGGTTCTAGTTCTTGGTTAGTTTTTGACTTCACACAAACAGTTTGAAGATAATTGGATCATGCCACTTGTGGGGGTGTGGAAACCTTCACCTGAATACATTGACCATCTTTTACCTTTCGAATCCCATTACACCATCACACAGTCCACTAGAACCATACGGCTGGGAAATTGTAGATAGCAGAGAAGGCAGAGTTGGGAAAAATCATGATTTTTGTTTTAAATAAAAAACATCGATTTATTTTATTTAAATCACATGATAACACCATCAAGATAGTTAATGGTTTAGTACATGACCACGATAAATATCCATTTATCGAATACTGGATATCAGTCCAATCATGTACTGGACCCAACTGCACTATGAATAGCGTAATGCTTATGTGAGTGGAAAGAAAACATTATGGGGCGCAAATCTCAAAGGACTGACCTTGCAAAGAACTTGTTCCATCTTTCCCTCATCCTATGACTTAAATTGCTTTAAACTCCGTGTGTCCAGGTATTTTGGCTCCTACATTCCTTGAATATGGCCCTGTCACTCTTGTTTCTCTCATCTACATGGACAAAAATATACATCTCAAAAGACTGACCTTGCAACAAACTTGTTCCTGTATCTATAGAAATAATCTAAATTATTCAAATTCACTCCCAACACCAAACACCCCAAATGAAACTAATAATATCATATGATCATCCCAGGCTTCAAATAACCCTATCATAAACTTGTAGCGCCCTAGTTTTTTGGGACTATTAGTCCTCGATTCCTCTCCTCTGTTTTTAACTTAAGCAAAACATGGATATTTTTTAGTTAATGTATTTGTTTATGATTAGGTAGTACGATTATAATGAATTGATGTTAGGTTTATTTATGTTCACAATTAACTACTGTTATTCTTTTTGTTTTTTGCATTATTGTAGGCAACCCCAACACCCGCCACTATCTGGTGCAGATAGCCTCCTCTGTGGTGGAGGGGTGATAATTGTCCACCACCACATTCTCTTGCAAGGCATAGAAGACGGCTGAAGAGGGGCGGGGGCGGGGGACCAGGTATCCTTCTCACCTTAAAATTTAAAATATAATCTACCTAAAAAAAGAGGCAGAGATAGGGGCGAGAGAGCACGTTTGTGGTCCTGGACCCCATGAATAGGAGCTTTAATTGTGCGTGGATGTGGAATGAATGAGAGGTGAGAGAGGACATTGGAAGGTTATTTGAAAGAAGAAAGTACGATGGGCTTGCGCCGAATGAACAAAGGAGCAAGGAGAGGGAAAAGGGGATTTTGGAAATGTGAAAGGTAGAAAGTCTGGAGTAGATGAGGGAGTCATTAATGCAAAAAAGGGAGTGGCTATTATTGTGAAGGAGGAGTTGAGAGAGTTTATAAAAGAGTGGAGAGGGGTGTTATCAAGGCAAATGTTGGTGCGAATGCGGTGAAATGTGTATTTTTGTGAGTAGGCTACATATGGGCCAGGAGGTGAAAAGAAGATAGAGAAGGTGGAAGGTTTTTGGGAAGATTTGAGGGATTGTCTACAAGGGTTTGAGGAAAATTAATATGTTGTAGTTTTAGGGGATCTAAATGCTAGGGAAGGAAATGAGCCTGTTGAGCAAGTCATTGGTAGTTTTGGTGTGGTTGGTGTAAATGAGAGTGGAGAAAGATTGATTGATGTATGTGGAGAGTGTAGAATGAGTGTAGGTAATATATTTTTCAAAACAAGACATACACAAGTACATATGGCATAGACTTGTGAGGGGAGAGATTGTAGAGAGGGTGTTGATGGATTATGTATTGGTTACAAGGAAAAGATTGTGTAGACTGCTGGATGTGACTGTGCTGAGAGGTGAGGAGGAGGGTATGTCTGATCAGTATCTGGTGGAGGGAAAGCTGACAGAAAGCAGTTATAGGAGAATGTGAGACAAGTGTGAAGTAAGAGGGGTAATAAAAGTTAGTGAGTTAGAGAAAAGTAAAAAAGAGAGGGAGTACAAGGAAAGACTAAATGAAAAATTGATGGAAGTGAGAGAGGTGGAAGAGAGAGAAGTAGAGGATGAATTCAAATAATTGAATCAGTCCAATCCCAGCGACGGGCTACTAGCCGTCAGTAGATAAGTCACTCCCCAGTTCCAGCGACGGCTAGTAGCCGTCAGTAATGTAATTTCCTTGTAACTTCCTGTATCAGGGTGTGTCTGGTACCACGACCGTTTGAGCGCTGTTCTCGACATGACACCACTTCTCAGCTTATATCCAAAAATCTGCAAGCTGGGTGAGCCAGTCTTCCTTCATCTCTTGAGGTGGAAGGTTGTTCTATCTTGCCATTTTGGCCACATTGCTTGGGACTGGGGGGGGGGGGGGGACTTTTGTTACTGTATCCTACGGTACAGTAGGGGTTAAGGAAGCAGTGAAAGCAGGCACAGAGGAAGTATGTGGTAAAAGGAGAGTAGGAGGCAGAGGTATCAGGAAGGGAAGCGAGTGGGGGAATGATACGGTGAGATAGGCAGTTGAGGAATAGAGACAGTGGTTTTAGAGGGTTTTACAGGATGGTAATGTTGAGGTATGGGAGAGGTACAATGAGAAAAGGAGAGAGGCGAAACAGAAGATTAGAGAAGCGAAGAAAATTGCAAATGAAAGGTGGGGTCAAACATTGAGTAAGAATTTTGAGGAACGATAGTGGAAGGAGTGCAAGTGAGGAAAAGATATGTTGAGTATTTTTAATCTTTGATAAATGTAAGAGATGGAAGGGAGGCAGTGATTGAAGCAGTGGTTGATCGAGATTGGTTACCCAGGCCACCCATACAGTATATATATATATATACTGTATGTGAGAAAGAGAAAGAGAGAAGTACATAGTAATCCCAGTGTTTCAAATTAATACAATTTAACCAAAGGGAAGAAATGGACTACTTTCTATAGACCCAATATCGTCGGCCTTCCCTCCCTTCCCTTATGCCTACTGTATGGGGGGGGGGGGGGGGTTTGAGTAACGTTACAGGTCTGGCAGGTATATAAGGAGGAGGCTCAGCTTCAACCATACAGTAGTCGTACAAGTACAAACACTCTCGCATCCTCTCATCATGGTATTTCTTGTGGTAAGCTAATGGCCAGCTTAGACTATATGCTAAACAGAAATTATTATCAGTAATATTTTTTACAAGTACACATTCATTAACTAGATGCAGCCATTGTCTACATTTATGTATTTCTTATATATTTGCAACTGAATATTATTAGCATCAATAACTTGCTATAGTTATATTGATTGAGGATCATTTACATCTAATTTCATCTCGGTATTCTTTTTATTTTATAATTAATGAATTAGGTGTAATAATACAGTATTTGTAAATATTTAAAGCATATGAATCAAAATACATCCAATCCATTCGTCAGTAAATATGGGTGAATCATTTAAATACTAATAGTGGCAGCTAAAAGGTAATGAATGCTTCAATGATTACGTCATCATTCTAAATTAATTGAAATTGGTCTAAAGGTCAAAACAATTAATAAAGCTATTATTTATTGATGTCAATCTGTATCATGATGCGATGAATGAATATGTCGATACAATATTTCATTTTGTTTTTTGTATTTAAGTGTTTTGTCCAATAATAATATTTAAACTATAGTATATTATTATTACAATCATTGCTGATTCATCCATGACATCAAAATGTTGTTGCCGTATCAACAAGCTATACATAGCCTTAAATATTATGTTAGTTAATGCAAATAAATCAGAAGTATAAGGTACTGTATATATTGTATATGTTTGTATTTTTATAGTGTGAAATTAAGTGTCAGTTAGTTGGTATGAATAGATATTTAAGATCAATATACCTATTGAATAATTTATGCCTTTCATGTTCCTACAGTCGGTTGTTCTGGCATGTGCCGGAGCCGCCCTGGCCTCGCACCCTCCAGCCTACGGTCACCCTCAGCCCCAGTACGGTCACCAGCCAGCCTACGGTCACCAGCACTCCTACTGTGACCCTACAGCCACCCCCACCTGTGCTGCAAACTCCACCCTCACCTACTGCTTGGAGGACCCAGAGTACCCCGAGTACGAGATTAAGGGTGCCATCAGTGCTGATCACCTGTTTGCCAAGAAGTACGCTGATGTTGCTGACCAGTCAGCTGATGACTTAGTTGATGTGGTCACCAAGGATCAGGAAGAAGCCTTCGACTACTCCTACTACACTGGAGCCTCGACTGGTGACTCCCCCTACGACGCCACACACTGGGGAGGTCCAGAGGGATACATCTGCCCCTCTGACGTGGTTTATGCCATGGCCAAGCGAGCTCAGAATGTGGAGGGCAACTGGCGCGTCATTGTGAATGATGTTCACTACTACACACAGACAGCCAGGCTGGAGACTTGTCTGTTCCCTGAGGCTGCATGCCGTGCCCTGGCTCCCTGCTACAAGAGCCACTGTACCCAGAAGTATGTCTACCACCGCCTCCTCTCCTTCGACCCCTGTGATGCCTACAAGGGACTCTTCATCGACATCTACAAGATGCCATCAGCCTGTTCCTGCCACATCCCTGCCTAAGTCACACAATGATGAAGGCATGGCTACAGAACCTTGAGATCATGACTGAGGCTCCGTGGCCACACCAGAACTACCGACACGACCTTTGAAGCCCATCCCCACCTCAGCGGAGGAGAAGCCCCGAGATGACTGGAGAACTGCTTTCTTCACCACCACCATCATCAAGCCAGGGACTCCCGGGACGCTCCACCCGCTATATTCTCTCTCTCTCTCAACCCTTTCTTATCTAACCCTTTTTCTATACCATGTGAGTGCCAGATGCGAGAAGTTACTGTACTATTTATTTTTGTCAATAAACGTATGTATATATACCTTGCCGTTTGTCTCCTTTCTAGTAGAGTATTTAACCAATTTTTTTCAAATACGAGTATGAAATATTTCAAGATACTCTTCATGTGCATTTTTTTTTGTCTCTCTCTGTGCCTTCATAGGAATGAAATGCATGGTATTGTTTTCACTACTGTCTATGTTTGTGTGGCTGTTCTCAAAATATCTCTGGAACAAAATAATAGATTTTTGACAAGACTTGGTCAGATCCTTCACATAGTACTCAAAAGGATCCCATTAACCTTTGCTAACATTGAAAGACGCTCCTGCTCCACTGATCGCCCTCTCTTGGATCTTCTCAAATAAGACCATGAGAAGTTCATAATTATTCGATCGACACAATATTTAAGATACTACTTTTTGGTTAGTTGCTGACTTCACATAACACTATTGGAGATGCTTGGGTAATCTGAGTGAGGGAGTCGCCCCGACTCCCTCACTCAGATTATATTATATATATATATATATATATATATATATTCTCTTTTAAACAGACGAGGTTAAAGGCAATAGCAGTTTCAGCATTTAGTATTTTATTGTTACAGCTTTCAATATTTCTAACAATTTTCCTCTGGGGTTCAGAGATGAGGTACAACAGGTTAGCAAAATTCATGGTGGATCCAACGTTTCACAAGTAAACATCTTGCATCTTCAGGGAAAGGGCAGGTAATGATTAGAATAAGGACAAAGCAACATATTTATACAAAATTCGAGGATCAAGAATAGGTAGGTGGGCGGAGCTACTGGGTGTGGGGTGGCTGTTCATTGGTGGAAGGCAGCCTATTCGCGAGACGGGCACTAAATCTTATCGGTGGTTGGTTGTTGGCTGTGGGTGGCTGTGATTGGTTGGTGTTGTCAGTAGTGTGCTGATCGCGGAAAGGTACGGGAGGGGGGCACAGGGCGAGAGGAACGACCCTGTGCCCCCCTCCTGGCAGCAACACCTCTACCCTCTCTCACCATGGCCACCCAGGAAGAACCCACCACCTTTTCTGGAGTGGTTAAGTGGTTTCACCAAAAGAGGGGATTTGGATTCATCACCAGAAACCAGGACAATATTGATTTCTTCATCCACAGGAAGAACGTTGTGCCTAACAGCGATAGCACAACGACGTCACTAGGTGAAGGAGAAAAAGTGCAATTTACAACCAAGGAGGGAAGGAAGGGCAAGGAGGCAACAGGAGTAACAGGACCCCATGGCAGACCAATAAGGCGCTCCAAACCATCACAAGGAAGGCAGAAGCAACCCACTACCACCGGATTGAAGTCTGGCCTCAAGACTGACGTCATTACAGTCATTGTCCACACAGCCATTGCTCTTGCTGGGGACGATCGAGGCCAACTTTCTGTGCTTTTGCCTGCTCTTCTGGCTGCCAATGGCCTGCCTACCATCATCATCCCTCCAGATCTCCTTGCCCGAAGAACAACCGAGAAGCCGCACAAAAAGAAGCCTTCCAACACTCAACTTCTGCCTCGACCACTCTGCCTTCAGAAGACTCGAACACCTAGAGTCCAGGAGCCAGCAACTTCAACACCGAGCCTGCATAACGTCACCGGACCAGCAGCAGCCTCGACTCCAGCACCTGCCACCCTTCAAGATCCAGTTGCAACCAACTCCTCTACATCGTGTGAATACTCCGACTCCACCATAGGAGAAGACGTCGACGTGGAGGGGATGGAGGAAGGAGACGAGGATGTTGACTTGGTGACTCCCAGCTCTACACCATCCCAGCGAGCTGAAGATCTACTACAAAAACTCAGACAAGCTAAGGAATCTGGTCTAGAGTTTCCTGAACACCTTGAAGAAAAGTGGAAGAAACTTCAACAACTTACAAACGCAAAATAACTACAACTCCATCAACATCAATGGCCTTCCATCACCAACATCAACTGCCTCTCCACACCAACTCCACATGGCACTGCTGCTCCAGACATGCTGCTATCAACAAAAAACTCAAGAAAAATAGCAAGGAGGACAGTCCTCCATCTTTTACTCTTCGACTTTGCTCTTCATTTCCAACTTTGCTTCTCTCTAAGTCTTAGAGACCTCTCATCTCCCCAACTTACCTTGTAATTGTAATTGTTCTAATCATTACCTGCCCATTCCCTGAAGATGCAAGATGTTTACTTGTGAAACGTTGGATCCACCATGAATTTTGCTAACCTGTTGTACCTCATCTCTGAACCCCAGAGGAAAATTGTTAGAAATATTGAAAGCTGTAACAATAAAATACTAAATGCTGAAACTGCTATTGCCTTTAACCTCGTCTGTTTAAAAGAGAATCTATTACCTGGCTATACTAACATATATATATATATATATATATATATATATATATATATATATATATATATATATATACAGTATATATATACTGTACTGTATATATGTATATATATATATATATATATATATATATATATATATATATATATATATATATATATATATATACATATATATATATATACAGTATATATATATGTAGTGTATATATATATATATATATATATATATATATATATATATATATATAGTCACTATATTCAAGGTCTTAGTTCTTGGTTAGTCTCTGACTTCAAACAAACATGTTGGAGATGATTGAATCACGTCAATGGGTTTTTTTTTTTTTTGGGGGGGGGGTAATATGGCATTATCTTAGTTTATTTAAATGGGGCGTATTCTATCAATCTATCTATCTATCTATCTATTGCCTGACGCCGTGATCCCCGAAGGGGTGGCCACGAACGAACCGCCCCCATGCACCTCTGTCCCCAGTCAGTCGACGCCCCTTCCCCAACCAGCACCGCCTTCGTTCATGTAGTTCCTCACTCCATCCTTCCACCTCATATTCGGTCTACCTCTCCCCCTCTGTCCCTCCACCTCGCTCTCGTACACCCTCTTAGTCATTCTCTCGCTTTCCATACGTTCCATATGGCCGAACCATCTCAAGTTGTTCCTTTTCACACTTTCCAGCACATCTACCTCCACACCACACCTCCTTCTTACTTCCTCATTAGTCTGTCTATCCCTCCATGTAACTCCGCACGCACTCCTTAAGTAATTCATTTCCACTGCTCTCACTCTTGGTCTGAGTCTCTCAACCAACGTCCATGCTTCGCTTCCGTAAGTCAGTGTCGGGATTACCACACTGTCATGCAAGGACTTCTTCACTTCCATACTGACCACCCTATTTCTTGTTACTGCTTTTAGCGTTCCTACAACCCTCTTCCCCTGTTGTACCCTCTCCAGCACCTCTTCATCCATAGTCCCATCTTTACTCAACACACTGCCCAGATACTTAAAAGAGTTGACGATCTCCATAGCCTGACCGTTCAGCTTCACCTCACACTCTGTGACTTCACCCCTTTCGAAGACCATAACCTTGCTCTTCCCCGTATTACCTTCAAATTCCGTTTTTCGCACACTGTTCCAAACTCATTTACCAGACCCTGCAACTCCCATTCATTATCACTCATCAGAACTGTATCATCCGCAAACAGCAGTATAGGTAGCTTCCACTCAATTCCCTCCCTTTTCAGCGATACACCAACATTCACTGCTCTTGATAGTATTTCTTTCATGACTCCATCCATATATACAGTAAACAACCACGGGGACATCACACACCCCTGTTTCAAACCAACATTCAGGTCAAAGAACTCGCTCTGCTCACTCTCCACACGTACTGCCGCCTTTGCACCCTCATACATGCTCTTCACTGCTTTCAGCAACTTGCCCTCTACTCCGTATATTCTAAGTACTTTCCACAAACCTTCTCTATCCACTCTGTCATAGGCCTTCTCCAAGTCCATAAAGGCAACATACACCTTTTGTTTCTTCTCCAGTTTCTTCTGTCATTCTATCAATGACAGTGGTAAAACCTAAGCTTATGGTGCATATTGACGATACTAGAGGACATTGACAAAAAGATCATATTTATTGATCGAATTTGACACATTACCAAAGGTCGGTGAAAGTAAGGTGAAAGTATACAGTAGACAATAGCCAGCATGGGGCTCGAGAAGGGAGCGAAGATATAGTTTGCCGCATATATTTCGTTCCTCATCATTCCAGTAAAATCGTGATTTTGGTACCGCCACACCCTCCTCCCCATCCCTCCTCTCTCACTGGGGTGACAGGTAGGAGGTGGGGTAAGGGAAGGGTAATGGAGAGGTGGGTGATGTGCTGCCATAATAATAATTTTACTGGAAGGTGGAAAGTGTGAAAAGGAACACTTTGAGATGGTTCAGCCATTGGATCGTATGGGAAGCGAGATAATAGCTATGAGCATGTACAATAGGTTGAGGGACAGAGAGGGAGAGGCAGACCGAGAGTGAGGTGGAAGGAAGGAGTTGAGAGGTATATGAGAGAAAGCAGTGTTGGTTGGGAGGAGGGACGTCGGCAAGCAGGGGACACAGGTGCTTGGGGGCGATTAATTTCGTGGCCACCACTTAGGAGATCAATTCGTCTGACAATAGATATAGATCTTCATATGGATATATAGTATATGCTGACCGGTCAACTCAACCAGTAGACCATTTCAACCAGTAGCTCTCAACCAGTACCAAATCAAACAATATGGTTAGGATAGGTTTGGTTAGGTTAGGTTAGATTAGTACTATATTTTGTCACTGGTTTGGTTGGTCTTGGTTAATTTGGCACTGGTTGAGAGCTACTGGTTGAAATGGTCTACTGGTTGAGATGACATGGAACCATATATATATATATATATATATATATATATATTTATATATTTATATATATATATATATATATATATATATATATATATATATATATATATATATATTATATATATATATATATATATATATATATATATATATATATATATATATATATATATATATATATATATATATATATATATATATATATATATATATATATATATATATATATATATATATATATATATATATATACAGTATATACATGAAATAACGGAAGAAGAAAGGGCCTCCTCAACAACAACCGGCAGAGTGCAGAATCCCTCCTCAACAACAAACGGCAGAGTGCAAAATTGCAATAATAAAGAAACAACCAGAAATAGGAGAGTTACCCAAATTGAATAACGGGAGGAGAAAGAAACAGTCAGCCATACTAAAATCACAGCCCAACCCCCCAACCCGTGCCCCCTCTAGGGTCCCCCAAACAGTACCTGCTAATCTCCTTCCTCCACCCGCTTCACCCAAAAGAAGATGGCCGACACATCCTCAAGGACCCGATCTGGAATTCAATGAGATGTTTATGCAATTAAGGCATCAACCACCTCCTTGCTTTCTGATGCAACTACTCCGACCACCGATCACCGCTACAACAACGAGGAGATGGAGAAACAATCACCCTTGTAGTATCCTTCTTAATAAAGATTCCTTTCCATAATCACAACCAAGTGTATGTAATTCCATAACACACTAAATTATTTTTTACTCATTCCTATACACCCTTTCCTCCTTGTATATATTTTTAATAAATAAAGAATGTGTCCCCCCATCTACCCATATGTGCATTACATTTTTAAGAATGTTAATAACCGGAGCAATATTCAAAAATTATATTTGTCATGTCCTTTTATACCTCGAGAAGCTCTACCGGATACCTGTGACTAAAAATTAAATCGTAATATTACCTGACCGAACCAAGATTTGGTGGGCAAAATTGAGGCAGGCCTTGGTAGAACATTCCCTTAATTGGATGCATGTGATACGTAAAATACAGCTGGGCTTGGTAGAGCATTCCCTTAATTGGACGCATGCAATACGTAAAGACCAACTCAATTCGGAAGTACTTCCGTAGGGACTAGCCATTCTCCCCTTAAAGTAAGACAGGAGTTGTGTCACGAGTGAGGAGAGATGACACCTGATGGGAGAGTGTGTGTGTGTCTGGGGTCCACCTCGATTACGTCAGACTTCGTTACTAAGTGTGACCAGATCTCTCATGGGTTACGTCACCTATACCTCCATCCAAAACTTAAGTGCTTCTCGTTGCATAAAGTGTTTGATTTAAATATTGCAAAGGGTGATTAATATATGCAGTGTTCCATTTAAGGTAAATACAGAGATTGTCGATTATCTTCTTATTTGCTATCCCCCCTCGTATTGAGAGAACAGTACACACTCTATTTGCAGGGATTGATGTATGTATAATTCTGGGAATATATCTCTTATATTCTAAATCTGACCTTTACATATATCCGTTTGGGATATTTATACATCGCACTACACATCATTTATTGTGAACACCCAGCAGATCTTAATTTTGTGTTTATTGTTGGCTGGGTACGTGAGCATAAAATAAGTGTACACAGAGAGAGTTCTCATTGTGTTCTAGTAAAACGATGCTAAAAGATTTCGCTCCCTGACCTCATCCTCCGGCCTAGCTTGATGAACTACTGATTTGAATTCCTGTCAGCCCTACGTCGCACTTACCCTGTGGCCAGACGATTTTAGCCAAGCTTACTGGCTCATATAATGATTTCTCATTGAATCAAATTATCAATATTGTAACTCCTTGAGTTAATTAAGATTTGTCTTTTATTTTATGAATTAACTTACTAGTTATTCAGACTTCAGTTGATATCCTAATTTTCATAGCAAATACTTATTGTGTGTACGCTACGCAGTAACTTTGATCTACCTTTGGCGGCTAATCCTTTAGCGGTTGCCAGTTACCGTCAGGATATTAACTATTGTTTTTTGAGACCAACCTCTGTTATTTATATTGTGATTCTCTAGTGACTAACTATATTATTATTTTATGTATTTGATCCACGAGTTCATTTTGTTCCAATTATTATGTGAACGTTATTCACAGTATTTATGTTCATTATTGTGATCAATTATCCTTCAAGCTCATTTTATTATAGATGAGACTTGATGTATGTCATATATGTACCCTAACTAATAAGAAATAAAATTGTGTATTCTGTGACTTTGGAAGAGATTGATATCCTTGTTGTATTATCCGAGTCAGTTCTGATCCCGTTGACTTATTCAGGTTCTCAGCTTCACGATAATGAAAATAACGTACCATTATATATGTAGTAAAAATTATATTGCTCGCATAACAATATATACAGTATACCTCCTGTCCATTCATACTCAGACGACTCTACCTTACGCTACTCAATTAGTTTTGCTGAACACCCCAGCCAGCAATCCCTCAAAAACAAATGTAATGAAGCCATGCAACACTTATCTTCTGATCTAACTACTATTTCCAATTGGGGCAGAACAAACCTTGTTGCCTTTAATGCTTCCAAAACCCAATTTCTTCATCTTACTACCCGTTCCGAACTCCCAGACGACTATCCCTTACACTTCAACAATACAAAAATCAATCTTTCATCTTCTCTCAATATTCTCGGTGTCTCTTTTTCTTCTGCTCTCATTTGGAAGGACATTACCCAGTCTTGCTAAGGCAGCCTCCCAGAAGCTGGGTGTGTTCAACCGCCTCAAGGGGTTCTTTACCCCTGTACAGAGCTTCTTGCTCTGTACAGGGGCACAGTGCGTCCTTATATTAAGTATTGTTCACATGTGTAGGAAATATCCTCTCCCACTCCTAGACAACGTAGAAAGGAAAGCCTTTCGTATAATTAACTCCCTTCCACTCACCAACTCTCTGCAATCACTCTCTTTTCGCCGCAATATTGCATCTCTCTCGCTATTCTATCGCTACTATAATAATCAATGTTCCTCAGAGCTTTCCAAGTGTATACCACCTCCTCTTCGTAGGGTACGTAGTACCCGTCTTGCAACACAATCTCACCCCTACTCTGTGCAACTCTCCAACCCAAGAGTGAAATGTTATTCTCAGTCTCTCTTCTATTCAACTGCTGAGCTCTGAAACTCTCACAGAATCAGTCTTTCCCACTTCCTATGACTTAAATTGCTTCAAACTCTGTGTGTCCAGGCATTTTGGCTCGAACGTCCATTGATTTTGGCCATGTCACTCTTTCAACTCTGGGGGAGGCAATCGATACAGGCAGTTCTGCCTTTTGTCTCCCTCACTCACACAGAAAAAACAAATATAGATATATGAGATATAGAAGTACATAGTAACCCCAGTGCTTCAAAATATTACAATTTAACCACAACATAAAGTGGTAATTTTACGTTAATCTGAGCTACACCACTATCCTGTATAGTAATAAGGGAAGGTGTGAGCTACTTTCTATAGACCCAATACCGTCGGCCTTCCCTCCCCTCCCATACACCTACTGTACTGTATGGGGGAGGGGGGTGATGACGTCACAGGTCTGGCAGGTATATAAGGAGGAGGCTCAGCTTCAACCATACAGTAGTCGCTCAAGTACAAACACTCTCGCATCCTCTCATCATGGTCTTTCTTGTGGTAAGCTAATGGCCAGCTTAGACTATATGCTAAACAGAAATTATTATCAGTAATATTTTTTACAAGTAAACATTCATTAACTAGATGCAGCCATTGTCTAAATTTATGTATTTTGTATATATCGTCAACTGAATATTATTAGCATCAATAACTTGCTATAATTATATTGATTGAGGATCATTGACATCTAATTTCTTGTCGGTTTTCTTTGTTATTTTATAATTAATAAGTTCGGTGTAATAATACAGTATTGGTAAATACTTAAAGCAAAGGAATCATAATACATCCAATCTATGTATCAGTAAAGATGGGTGAATAATTTAAATATTAATAGTGGCAGCTAAAAAGTAATGAAGACTTCAATGATTACGTCATCATTCAAAAGTAATTGAAATTGGTCTAAAGATCAAAACAATTAATAAAGCTATTATTTATTGATGTCATAATCTGTATCATGATTCGATGAATGAATATGTCGATACAATATTTCATTAAGGTTTTTGTATTTAAATGTTTTGTCCGATAATAATATTTAAACTATAGTGTATCATTATTACAATCATTGCTGATTCATCCATGACATCAAAATGTTGTTGCCGTATCAACAAGCTATACATAGCCTTAAATATTATTTTAGTTAATGCAAATCAATCAGAAGTATAAGGTACTGTATATTATATTTTATATGTTTGTATTTTTATAGTGTGAAATTAAGTGTCAGTTAGTTGGTATGAATAGTTATTTAAGATCAATATACCTATTGAATATGCCTTTCATGTTCCTATAGTCGGTTGTTCTGGCGTGTGCCGGAGCCGCCCTGGCCTCTCACCCTCCAGCCTACGGTCACCCTCAGCCCCAGTACGGTCACCAGCCAGCCTACGGTCACCAGCACTCCTACTGTGACCCTACAGCCACCCCTACCTGTGCTGCCAACTCCACCCTCACCTACTGCTTGGAGGACCCAGAGTACCCAGAGTACGAGATTAAGGGTGCCATCAGTGCTGATCACCTGTTTGCCAAGAAGTACGCTGATGTTGCTGACCAGTCAGCTGATGACTTAGTTGATGTGGTCACCAAGGATCAGGAAGAAGCCTTCGACTACTCCTACTACACTGGAGCCTCGACTGGTGACTCCCCCTACGACGCCACACACTGGGGAGGTCCAGAGGGATACATCTGCCCCTCTGACGTGGTTTATGCCATGGCCAAGCGAGCCCAGAATGTGGAGGGCAAGTGGCGCGTCATTGTGAATGATGTTCACTACTACACACAGACAGCCAGGCTGGAGACTTGTCTGTTCCCTGAGGCTGCATGCCGTGCCCTGGCTCCCTGCTACAAGAGCCACTGTACCCAGAAGTATGTCTACCACCGCCTCCTCTCCTTCGACCCCTGTGATGCCTACAAGGGACTCTTCATCGACATCTACAAGATGCCATCAGCCTGTTCCTGCCACATCCCTGCCTAAGACACACAATGATGGAGGCATGGCTACAGGACATTGAGATCATGACTGAGGCTCCGTTGCCACACCAGAACTACCGACACGACCTTTGAAGCCCGACCCCACCCCAGCGGAGGAGAAGCCCCGAGATGACTGGAGAACTGCTTTCTTCACCATCACCACCACCATCATCAAGCCAGGGACTCCCGGGACGCTCCACCCGCTATATTCTCTCTCTATCAACCCTTTCTTATCTAATCCTTTTTCTATACCATGTGAGTGGCAGATGCGAGAAGTTAGTGTACTATTTATTTTTGTCAATAAACGCATGTATCTATACATTTTTGTTTGTCTCCTTTCTAGTAGAGTATTTAAACATGTTTCCTTTCAAATACGAGTATGAAATATTTCAAGATACTCTTCATATGCGTGTTTGTTTTGTTTTTTTCTCTGTGTGCCTCCATAAAAATGAAATGCATGGTATTGTTTTCAATACTGTCTATATTTGTGTGTCTGTTCGCAAAATATCTCTAGAACAAAAGAATATATTATTGACAAGACTTGGTCAGATCCTTCACATAATACTCAAAGGGATCCCATTAACTTTTGCTAACATTGAAAGACGCTCCAGCTCAACTGATCTCCCTTTATTGGACCCCCACAAATGTTATGACCAGCAGTATATATTCGATAGACACAATATTCAAGATACTACTTTTTAGTGAGTTGCTGACGTCACAATACATTGTTGGAGATGCTTGGATAACCCGAGTGTGAGGATCGGGGCGTTGGCCACTATTTAATAATATGGCTCTGTATCCAATACCATAGAACGGAATAACATGATATTTGGTGGCTATATTCATTGGGTCATTATACTGTACTGTATATGCCTCATTTACTTCTGTAATTGATACTTTCAGTGTTTCTGTCTGTATATGTGTTTGTGGTTTGTTTTTCTGCTTGCATATTATTTTAAGAATATATTAATGGATTTATAGAAATAGTCAGTCCCCATTTGTTTCTTGAAAAGATCTCATCAACTTTTGGGCTGTATGACACCACCCGCCACTCATCCCTTCTTGAATTATCTCATATACTCTGTTCGATTGTCACAATATTTGAGGTTCTAGTTCTTGGTTAGTCTTTGACTAACACAAATAGTTTGAAGATAATTGGATTATGTCACTGAGGGGGGGGGGACCTTCACCTGAATATATTGACCATCTATTACCTTTCGAATCCATTTACACCATCAGACAATCCACTAGAACCTTACGGCTGGGAAAGTGTAGATAGCAGATAATACAGAGTTGGAAAAAATCATGAATTTTTGTTTTAAATAAAAAATATCGATTTATTTTATTTAAATGACATGATTACACCATCAAGATAGGTAATGGTTTAGTACGTGACCACGATAAATATCCATTTATCGAATACTGGATATCAGTCTAATCATGTACTGGACCCAACTGCACTATGAATAGCGTAATGCATATGTGAGTGGAAAGAAAACATTATGGGGCGCAAATCTCAAAGGACTGACCTTGCAACGAACTTGTTCCATCTTGCCCTCATCCTATGACTTAAATTGCTTTAAACTCCGTGTGTCCAGGTATTTTGGCTCCTACATTTCTTGACTATGGCCCTGTCACTCTTGTTTCTCTCATCTACATGGAAAAAAATATATATCTCAAAGGACTGACCTCGCAACAAACTTGTTCCTGTATCTATAGAAATAATCTAAATTATTCAAATTCACTCCCAACACCAATCACCTCAAATGAAACTAATAATATCATATGATCATCCCAGGTTTCAAATAACCCTATCATAAACTTGGAGCGCCCTAGTTTTTTGGGACTATGAGTCCTCGATTCCTCTCCTCTGTTTTTAACTTAAGTAAAACATGGATATTTTTTAGTTAATGTATTTGTTTATGATTAGGTAGTACGATTATAATGAATTGATGTTAGGTTTATTTATGTTCGCAATTAACTACTATTATTTTTATTTATTTTTGTATTATTGTAGGCAACCCCAACACCCGCCACTATCTGGTGCAGATAGCCTCCTCTGTGGTGGAGGGGTGATTAATTTTCCACTACCACATTCTCTTGTAAGGCATAGAAGACGTCTGAAGGGGATCGGGGGCGGTGGGCCAGGTATCCTTCTCACCTTAAATACTGTATATTCTACCTATAAAAAGATACAGAGATAGGGGCAAGGGAGCGCGTTCGTGGTCCCGGACCCCAAGAATAGGAGCTTTAATTGTGCGAGGATGTGGAACGAAAGAGAGGTGAGAGGACATTGGAAGTTTATTTGAAAGAAAGTACGATGGGCTTGCGCCGAATAAACAAAGGAGCAAGGAGTGGGAGAAGTGGATTTTGGAAATGTGAAAGGTAGAAAGTCTGGAGTACATGAGGGAGTCAATGCAAACGAGGAAGTGGCTATTATTGTGAAGGAGTTGAGAGAGTTTATAGAAGAGTGGAGAGGGATGTTATCAAGGCTAATGTGGGTGCGAATGCGGTTTAAAAGTAAAAGGTGTATTTTTGTAAGTACATATGGGCCAAGAAGTGAAAAGAAGATAGAATAGGTGGAAGGTTTTTGGGAAGATTTGAGGGATTGTCTACAAGGGTTTGAGGAAAATGGAAATGTTGTAGTTTTAGGGGACGTAAATGCTAGGGTAGAAAATGAACCGGTTGAGGGAGTCATCGGTAGTTTTGGTGTGGTTGGAGTAAATGAGAGTGGAGACAGATTGATTGGTGTATGTGGAGAGTGTAGAATGAGTGTAGGTAATATGTTTTTCAAACAAAGACATAATTATATACAAGTACATCTGGCATACACTCGTGAGGGGAGAGATTGTAGAGAAGGCGTTGATGGATTATGTGTTGGTGACAAGGGAAAGATAGTGTAGACTGCTGGATGGGAATGTGCTGAGAGGTGAGGAGGGTATGTCTGATTATTATCTGGTGGAGGGAAAGCTGAGAGTAAGGAGTTACAGGAGAATGTGAGACAAGTGTGAAGTAAGAGAGGTAATAAAAGTTAGTGAGTTAGAGACAAGTACAAAAGAGAGGGAGTACAAGGAAAGACTAAATTAAAGTTGATGGAAGTGAGAGAGGTGGAAAAGAGAGAAGTAGAGGATGAATGGAAACAATTTGAGGAAGCAGTGAAAGCAAGCTCAGAGAAAGTATGTGGAAAAAGGGGAGTAGGAGGCAGAGGTATCAGGAAGGGAAGCGAGTGGTGCAATGATACGGTGAGAAAGGCAGTTGAGGAAAAGAAACAGTGGTTTGAAAGGGTTTTACAGGATGGTAATGTTGACGTATGGAAGAGGTACAATGAAAAAAGGAGAGAGGCGAAACAGAAGATTAGAGAAGCGTAGAAAATTACAAATGAAAGATGGGGTCAAAGATTGAGTGAGAATTTTGAGGAACGAAAGATGTTCAGGAAGGAGGTAAATAGAGAAAGGAAATGAGAACAAAAGAGGAAGAATCGGTGAAAGATGCAAATGGAGAGTTACTAGTGGAAGGAGTGCAAGTGAGGAAAAGATGTATTGAGTATTTTGAATCTCTGCTAAATGTAAGAAATGGAAGGGAGGCAGTGGTTGATGGAGATGGGTTACCCAGGCCACCCAGATATATATGTATATATACAGTATATACTGTATATATATATATATATATATATGTATATATATATATATATATATATATATATATATATATATATATATATATATGAAAGAGAGAGAGAGAAGTACATAGTAATCCCAGTCTTTCAAATTAATACAATTTAACCAAAGGGAAGAGATGTACTACTTTCTATAGACTCAAAACCACCGGCCTTCCCTCCCCTCCCATACACCTACTTTAGGGAGGGGGGGGGGGAGGGGGGTGACGTCACAGGTCTGGCAGGTATATAAGGAGGAGGCTCAGCTTCAACCATACAGTAGTCGCTCAAGTACAAACACTCTCGCATCCTCTCATCATGGTCTTTCTTGTGGTAAGCTAATGGCCAGCTTAGACTATATGCTAAACAGAAATAATTATCAGTAATATGCTTTACAAGTAAACATTCATTAACTAGATGCAGCCATTGTCTATATGTATGTATTTGTTATATATCGTCAACTGAATATTAATAGCATCAATAACTTGCTATAGTTATATTGATTGGGGATCATTGACATCTAATTTCATCTCGGTTTTCTTTTTTATTTTATAATTAATAAATTAGGTGTAATAATACAGTATTGATAAATACTTAAAGCATAGAATCATAATATATCCAATCTTTTCGTCAGTAAAGATGGGTGAATAGTTTGAAAATTACTAGTGGCAGTTAAAAAGTATTTAAGACTCCAATGATTACGTCATCATTCAAAATTGGTTGATATTGGTCTAAAGATCAAAACAATTAATAAAGCTATTATTTGTTGATGTCATAACCTGTATCATGATTCGATGAATGAAAATGTCGATACAATATTTTATTTTATTTTGTGTATTTAAATGTTTTGTCTGATAATAATATTTAAACTATAGTATAATATTATTATTATTACAATCAATGTTGATTCATCCTGGACATCAACATGTTGTTGCCATATCAACAAGCTATACATAACCTTAAATATTATTTTAGTTAATGCAAATCAATCAGAAGTATAAGGTACTGTATAATTGTATATGTTTGTTTTTTTTATAGTGTGAAATTGAGTGTCAGTTAGTTGGAATAAATGGTTAATTAAGATCAATATACTTATTGAATATGCCTTTCATGTTCCTACAGTCGGTTGTTCTGGCGTGTGCCGGAGCCGCCCTGGCCTCTCACCCTCCAGCCTACGGTCACCCTCAGCCCCAGTACGGCCAACAGCCAGCCTACGGTCACCAGTCCTCCTACAAGCACTCCTACTGCGACCCAACAGCAACCCCCTCCTGTGCTGCCAACTCCACCCTCACCTACTGCTTGGAGGACCCAGAGTACCCCGAGTACGAGATTAAGGGTGCCATCAGTGCTGATCACCTGTTTGCCAAGAAGTACGCTGATGTTGCTGACCAGTCAGCTGATGACTTAGTTGATGTGGTCACCAAGGATCAGGAAGAAGCCTTCGACTACTCCTACTACACTGGAGCCTCGACTGGTGACTCCCCCTACGACGCCACACACTGGGGAGGTCCAGAGGGATACATATGCCCCTCTGACGTGGTTTACGCCATGGCCAAACGAGCCCAGAATGTGGAGGGCAAGTGGCGCGTCATTGTAAATGATGTTCACTACTACACACAGACAGCCAGGCTAGAGACTTGTCTGTTCCCTGAGGCTGCATGCCGTGCCCTGGCTCCCTGCTACAAGAGCCACTGTACCCAGAAGTATGTCTACCACCGCCTCCTCTCCTTCGACCCCTGTGATGCATACAAGGGACTCTTCATCGACAATTACAAGATGCCATCAGCCTGTTCCTGCCACATCCCTGCCTAAGTCACACAATGATGAAGGCATGGCTACAGAACCTTGAGTTCATGACCGAGGCTCCGTGGTCACACCAGAACTACCGACACGACCTTTGACGCCCTATCCCACCCCAGCGGAGGAGAAGCCCCGAGATGACTGGAGAACTGCTTTCTTCACAACCACCATCATCAAGCCAGGGACTCCCGGGACGCTCCACCCGCTATATTCTATCTCTCTCAACCCTTTCTTATCTAACCCTTCTTCTATACCATGTGAGTGCCAGATGCGAGAAGTTACTGTACTATTTATTTTTGTCAATAAACGTATGTATCTATACATTGTCGTTTGTCTCCTTTCTAGTAGAGTATTTCACAAAAAAATGTCAAATACGAGTATGAAATATTTCAAGATACTCTTTATGTACCTCCATAGGAATGAAATGCATGGTATTGTTTTCACTACTATCTATGTTAGTGTGTCAGTTCGCAAAATATCTCTAAAACAAAAGAATAAATATTTGACAAGACTTCGTCAGATCCTTCACATAGTACACAAAGGGATCCTATTAACTTTTGCTAACATTGAAAGACGCTCCTGCTCCACTGATCTCCCTTTCTTGGAGTCCCACAAATGTTATGACCAGCAGTATATATTTGATAGACACAATATTCAAGATACTACTTTCTAATTAGTTGTTGACGTCACAAAACACTATTGTAGATGCTTGGATAACCCAAGTGTGAGGATCGGGGCGTTGGCCACTATTTAATTATATGGCTCTGTATCCAATACCATAGAACGGAATAACATGATATTTGGTGGCTATATTCGTTGGCTCATTATACTGTACATGCCTCATTCACTTATGTAATTGATACTTTCAGTGTTTCTGTCTGTATATGTGTTGTGGTTTGTTTGTTTTTCTGCTTGCATAATTCTTTAAGAATATGGTAATGGATTTATAGAAATGGTCAGTCCCCATTTGTTGCTTGAATATATCTCATTAACTTTTGGGCTGGATGACACCTCCACCCAGCACTCATCCCTTCTTGAATTATCTCATATACTCTGTTCGATTGTCACAATATTTAAGGTTCTAGCTCTTGGTTAGTCTTTGACTTCACACAAACAGTTTGAAGATAATTGGATCATGCCACTTGGGGGGTGGGGACCTTCACCTAAATACATTAATATGGCATTATCTTTGTTTACTAAAATGGGGTGAATTTTATCACTGATAGTGGTAAAGCTTAAGCTCAGGGTGCATACTGACGATGCTAGAGGACATAAATAAAACGATCATACTTATTGATCGAGTTTGATACATTTCCAGAGGTCGGTGGACGAGGGCGGAGAGTAGAAACAATAGCCAGCATGGGGGTCGAGAAGGGAGCGAAGGTACAGTTTGCCGCATATATTTCGTTCCTCATCATTCAAGTAAAATCGTGATGTTGGTACCACCACACCCTCCTCCCCATTCCCCCTCCCTCACTGGAGTGAAAGGTAAGAGGTGGAGTAAGGGAGGGGGATTGGAGAGGAGGGTGCTGTGCTGCCATAATTACAAATTTACTGAGGTGATGAGTAACAAAATATGTGCCGCAAGCTGCACACCATCCAATAGACCTTGTTGTTACAAATGCTAGTTTTATAAGGCTATTTAAGGGGGATTTTTTTTCTGGACTCTCTTCTCCTTTTGTTTAACCCCATTACTTTTGTGGTTTCAAGACATTCGCCATATATGTTTGGCTATTCTAAAGCCTTCGCCTTATTTTTCTGTCAATTTTAAGACCTTGTGTGCCATTAAAGTGTTTATTTAACCCTGACGGGCAATAGCAGGCCTGCAATTTGTCCATGATCAGCTATCCAATTACTTGGTGGAGTCAAAATATATGTGAGTTTCAGTCAGACATCAGAGGAAACCATGCCAAGGATATGTGTATAATGAATCTATCACACTTGCTGAAAGTCAATATATCCAAAGGTAACCTTACAGGGATTCTACTCCTGAATCTGCAAAAGGCGTTTGACCAGCCGTCCGGCTGGCTCAGGTTGATAGCGTGCCTGATTCCCATCTTGAAGGTCTCCCGTTCAATCCCCGCTCAGATTGAAAAGTTTTTCTGGGATACAGCCGGTGGTTACCATCTCCCCATGAGCAAGGGGGATGGGTAATGGTCTCTGGTAGACTAAAGAAAGCAAAGCGCTTGTGAATCCTCGAAGGAGGAGATACGGGCGCTATATAAGTAACCAGAAGATTATTATTATTATTATTATCTTTTACATTTCGAATCCCATTACACCATCAGACAGTACACTAGAACCATACGGCTGGGAAAGTGTAGATAGCAGAGAAGGCAGGGTTAGAAAAAATCATGTTTTGTTTTTTTAAATAAAAACAATCGATTTATTTGATTTAAATCACATGATTTAAATAATGTTATTTAAATCAAAACAACCCTGAGAGAAGGGGTGTTGTAGATAGAGGAAACTGTTGGAATGGCTCTGTATGGGTGTTATTAGTCTGTATACGTCGTCGAGGTGTCCCCCAACTGGGTGCGAACATGATATACATAAGGACGTACTACCACACCAACTAAATGTCAGCCTTGGCTGGGATCGAACCCAGGTCAAACAGATTCACACGTGAGCATGCTCTTTACTCGACCGCCGCGGCTCTAATCTACTGTGATACATTAAAACCAATGGGAGTTATGTCTGTGGAATGATTTTATGTACAACTGACTGGAAGGAAACAAGTGGTTGACATACTGTAGATATTCATGTTTCAAAGCACTGCAATATTATTTATACGGAGCTCCCCAGGGAAGTATTTTGGGACCTTTATTACATTTGTGTTATGTGAATAATATGCCAATCAGTGTTTCTTGTCAACTACTTCTCTACGCAGACAAAAGTATTTTGATGATTCACACAAGGAGGCAGAAGTAATATAAAACCGACTAAGCAATGAATTGTAATGCTGTTGTAGATGGTTGGTCTATAATAAGTTGTTTCTTCACATAGGGAAGTCTTATGGGGAGTTTTTTTATGGGCCTCCTTCTCCCACATGTTTAAATCCCATTAGTTTCAAAATTGCAAGTCGCTTGGCTATTTTAAGTCCAATCACCCCATTTATTTGTCAATTTTGAGACCTTTGCGCCATTTAGGTGTCAATGTTTTCCTGACGAGCAATGGCGAGCCTGCAATTTAGGAGGAACCGGTCTTTGGCCGGGGATTTTTTCTACCAAAAAATGCACAAAGTTATCTCGAAGGAGGATCTTGGAGCTATTTCTTTAGGCTTGATGGAGATCTAGGGAGAAAACTAAACAATATAAATATATAGATAAATATAATAAGCATACACATTTCTAAAAATCTCCCCTTAATTAATTAAGCCACAATAGTAGGCTCCAAATCCAAAATAAAAGTTAGAGAGAGTGAATGATTATACAATACCGTGTAATAATCTTAATTCAATATTTCGCTCCCAACACCAAACACCCTTAGATGAAATTAATGAAAGCATCTGATCCTCCCGGCATTCGAACCTGGGATACCACATACAGAACTTGAACACTCTAACCATTACACCATCAAGATAGTTAAAGGTTCAGTACATGACCACGATAAATATCCATTTATCGAATACTGAATATCAGTCTAATCATGTACTGGACCCAACTGCGCTATGAATAGCGTAATGCTTATGTGAGTGGAAAGAAAACATTATGGGACGCAAATATCATAGGACTGACCTGCAACGAACTTGTTCCATCTTGCCTTCATCCTATGACTTAAATTGTTTTAAAATCGGTGTGTCCAGGTATTTTCGTTCCTACATTCCTTGATTATGGCCCTGTCACTCTTGTCTCTCTCATCTACATGGAAAAAAATATATATCTCAAAGGACTGACCTCGCAACGAAATTGTTCCTGTATCTATAGAATTAATCTAAATTATTCAAATTCACTCCCAACACCAATCACCTCAAATTAAACTAATAATATCATATGATCATCCCAGGTTTCAAATAACCCTATCATAAACTTGGAGCGCCCTAGTTTTTGGGACTATGAGTCCTCGATTCCTCTCCTAAATTACAGGCTCGCAATTACTCGTCAGGAAAACATCGACACCTAAACGGCACGAAGGTTTCAAAATTGACAAATAAATGGGGTGATAGGTGGTACGATTTTAATGAATTGATATTAGGTTTATTTATGTTCACAGTTAACTATTATTATTCCTTTTGCTTTTTGTATTATTGTAGGCAACCCCAGCACCCACCAGTATCTGGTGCAGATAGCCTCCTCTGTGGTGGAGGGGTGATCATTTTCCACCACCACATTCTCTTGCGAGGCATAGAAGACAGCTGAAGGGGATCGGGGGCGGTGGGGGCAGGTATCCTTCTCACCTTAAATATAATCTACCTAAAAAAAGAGACAGAGATAGGGGCGAGAGAGCGCGTTCGTGGTCCTGTACCCCAAGAATAGGAGCTTTATATGTGCGTGAATGTGGAACGAATGAGAGGTGAGAGGACATTGGAAGGTTATTTGAAAGAAGAAAGTACGATGGGCTTGCACCGAATGAACAAAGGAGCAAGGAGATGGAGAAATGGATTTTGGAAATGTGAAAGGTAGAAAGTCTGGAGTAGATGAGGGAGTCAATGCAAAAGAGGGAGTAGCTATTATTGTGAAGGAGTAGTTAGAGAGTTTATAAAAGAGTGAAGAGGGGTGTTATCAAGGCTAATGTGGGTGCGAATGCGGTTTAAAGGTGAAAGGTAGATTTTTGTGAGTACAAATGGGCCAGGAAGTGAAAAGAAGATAGAGGAGGTTTACATTTTTGGGAAGATTTGAGGGATTGTCTACAAGGGTTTGAGGAAAATGGAAATGTAGTTTTAGAGGACCTAAATGCTAGGGTAGGAAATGAGCCTGTTGAGGGAGTCATCGGTAGTTTTGGTGTGGTTGGTGTAAATGAGAGTGGAGAAAGATTGATTGGTGTATATGGAGAGTGTAGAATGAGTGTAGGTAATATGTTTTTCAAACAAAGACATATACACTAGTACATAATTATAGACTTGTGAGGGGAGAGATTGCAGAGAGGGCATTGATGGATTATGTGTTGGTTACAAGGGAAAGATTGTCCAGACTGCTGGATGTGAATGTGCTGAGAGGTGAGTAGGAGGGTATGTCTGATCATTATCTGGTGGAGGGAAAGCTGAGAGTAAGGAGTTACAGGAAAATGTGAGACAAGTGTGAAGTAAGAGAGGTAATAAAAGTTAGTGAGTTAGAGAAAAGTACAAAACAGAAGGAGTACAAGGAAAGACTAAATTAAAAATTGATGGAAGTGAGAGAGGTGGAAGAGGGAGAAGTAGAGGATGAATGGAAACAATTTAACACGGAAACGACGAGAACACTCTTAAAAGGTTTTGGTGGGCAAAGGCGAGAACACTCTTTAGAGGGATGGCCTAACAAAACCCTTTTAAAAGGCCCCAGTAGCACTTATAATAAAAAAAAAAAAAATTAAGTGTGATAATTCCACTCCATATCCACTATCACTCCTCCACATGTGTCAAAATCCCCTCCTTCCCACCTTTCCCCCCTTCCCCCCTGCCTCTTCAATTATTACCTATTTTTCCTCTTATTCCCATATTTATTGGTGTATTTACTGTGCCAATATCTCCAAACTGGTCCGACGGTGTG
The DNA here is from genome assembly GCA_032716605.1 of Paralithodes platypus. Taxonomy (NCBI): domain Eukaryota; kingdom Metazoa; phylum Arthropoda; class Malacostraca; order Decapoda; family Lithodidae; genus Paralithodes; species Paralithodes platypus. The sequence goes on from CM064525.1 coordinate 56,158,840, forward strand.
GTCTTACGTGTTTCTATACGTGGGAAAGAAAGAGAGCGAGAGAGAGACAGGCCTCAGTGTCCCTCCAGACACAGAGAGAGCAGGTTGTAGGCCTCGCATGTCTCTCACCTCATGAATGAACCAGTAGGCAATAATTCACGATTTTCACCCTCCAAGCACTATTCCTGCTTGTTTTATTGCTGGTACATGTTACTATCTTCATATTAAACGTAAAATAGGCGCATATGAATAAGTAATAACGATAGTTATCGTAAAATGACGATTTAGGCTGGAATGAAGCCTAATATGGCCACCCAGTTATAGGGTGTTCATTACATATAGCTCACACTTAGCGGGTTAAGGAAGCAGTGAAAGCAAGCACAGAGGAAGTATTTGGTAAAAGGAGAGTAGGAGGCAGAGGTATCAGGAAGGGAAGCGAGTGGTGGAATGATACGGTGAGAAAGGCAGTTGAAGAAAAGAGACAGTGGTTTGAGAGGGTTTTACACAATGGTAATGTTGAGGTAAGGGAGAGGTACAATAAGAAAAGGAGAGAGGCGAAACAGAAGATTAGAGAAGCGAAGAAAATTGCAAATGAAAGGTGGGGTTAAAGATTGAGTGAGAATTTTGATGAACAAAAGATGTTCTGGAAGGAGGTAAATAGAGTAAGGAAAGTAGAACAAAAGAGGGAAGAGTCGGTGAAAGATGCAAATGGAGAGTTACTAGTGGAAGGAGTGCAAGTGAGGAAAAGATATGTTAAGTATTTTGAATCTCTGCTAAATTCAAGAGATGGAAGGGAGGAAGTGATTGAAGCAGTGGTAGATGGAGATAGGTTACCCAGGCCACCCAGATATATATGAAAGAGAGAGAGAGAGAAGTACATAGTAATCCCAATGTTTCAAATTAATACAATTTAACCAAAGGGAGGAGATGAACTTCTTTCTAAAGACTCAAAACCACCTGCCTTCCCTCCCCTCCCATACACCTCCTTTATGGAGGGGGGCGGGGGTGACGTCACAGGTCTGGCAGGTATATAAGGAGGAGGCTCAGCTTCAACCGTACAGTAGTTGCTCAAGTACAAACACTCGCATCCTCTCATCATGGTCTTTCTTGTGGTAAGCTAATGGCCAGCTTAGACTATATGCTAAACAGAAATTATTATCGGTAATATTTTGTACAAGTAATCATTCATTAACTAGATACAGCCATTGTCTAAATTTATGTATTTGTTATATATCATCAACTGAATATTAATAGCAGCAATAACTTGCTATAGTTATATTGATTGAGGATCATCTAATTTCATCTCTGTTTTATTTTTTATTTTATAATTAATGAATTAGGTGTAATAATACAGTATTGGTAAATACTTAAAGCATAGGAATCATAATATATCCAATCTATTCGTCAGTAAAGATGGGGGAATAATTTAAAAACTACTAGTGGCAGCTAAAAAGTAATGAAGACTCCAATGATTACGTCATCATTCAAAATTGATTGAAATTGGTCTAAAGATCAAAACAATTAATAAAGCTATTATTTGTTGATGTCATAATCTGTATCATGATTTGATGAATAAAAATTTCGATACAATATTTCATTTTATTTTGTGTATTTAAATGTTTTGTCTGATAATAATATTTAAACTATAGTATATTATTATTACAATCATTGCTGATTCATCCATGACATCAAAATGTTGTTGCCATATCAACAAGCTATACATAGCCTTAAATATTATTTTAGTTAATGCAAATCAATCAGAAATATAAGGTACTGTATATTATATTGTATATGTTTGTTTTTTTATAGTGTGAAATTGAGTGTCAGTTAGTTGGTATGAATGGTTATTTAAGATCAATATACTTATTGAATATGCCTTTCATGTTCCTACAGTCGGTTGTTCTGGCGTGTGCCGGAGCCGCCCTGGCCTCTCACCCTCCACCCTACGGTCACCCTCAGCCCCAGTACGGTCACCAGCCAGCCTACGGTCACCAGTCCTCCTACAAGCACTCCTACTGTGACCCTACAGCAACCCCCACCTGTGCTGCCAACTCCACCCTCACCTACTGCTTGGAGGACCCAGAGTACCCCGAGTACGAGATCAAGGGTGCCATCAGTGCTGATCACCTGTTTGCCAAGAAGTACGCTGATGTTGCTGACCAGTCAGCTGATGACTTAGTTGATGTGGTCACCAAGGATCAGGAAGAAGCCTTTGACTACTCCTACTACACTGGAGCCTCGACTGGTGACTCCCCCTACGACGCCACACACTGGGGAGGTCCAGAGGGATACATCTGCCCCTCTGATGTGGTTTACGCCATGGCCAAGCGAGCCCAGAATGTGGAGGGTAAGTGGCGCGTCATTGTAAATGATGTTCACTACTACACACAGACAGCCAGGCTGGAGACTTGTCTGTTCCCTGAGGCTGCATGCCGTGCCCTGGCTCCCTGCTACAAGAGCCACTGTACCCAGAAGTATGTCTACCACCGCCTCCTCTCCTTCGACCCCTGTGATGCCTACAAGGGACTCTTCATCGACATCTACAAGATGCCATCAGCCTGTTCCTGCCACATCCCTGCCTAAGTCACACAATGATGAAGGCATGACTACAGAACCTTGAGATCATGACTGAGGCTCCGTGGCCACACTAGAACTACCGACACAATCTTTGACGCCCGACCCCACCCCAGCGGAGGAGAAGCCCCGAGATGACTGGAGAACTGCTTTCTTCACCATCACCATCATCAAGCCAGGGACTCCCGGGACGCTCCACCCGCTACATTCTCTCTCTGTCAACCCTTTCTTATCTAACCCTTATTCTATACCATGTGAGTGCCAGATGCGAAAAGTTACTGTACTATTTATTATTGCCAATAAACGTATGTATCTATACATTGTTGTTTGTCTCCTTTCTAGTAGTGTATTTAACCAATTGTTTTTCAAATACCAGTATGAAATATTTCAAGATACTTTTTATGTGCATGTTTTTTTCTTTCTCTGTTTGCCTCAATAGGAATTAAATGCATGGTATTGTTTTCACTAATGTCTATGGTTGGTTGTGTTTCTGTTCGCAAAATATCTCTAAAACAAAAGAATATATTTTTGACAAGACTTGGTCAGATCCTTGACATAGTACTCAAAGGGATCCCATTAACTTTTGCTAACATTGAAAGACGCTCCTGCTCCTCTGTTCTCCCTTTCTTTGAACCCCACAAATGTTATGACCAGCAGTATATATTCGATAGACACGATATTCAAGATACTACTTTTTAGTTAGGTGCTGATGTCACAAAACACTATTGGAGACGCTTGGGTAACCCGAGTGTGAGGATCGGGGCGTTGGCCACTATTTAATAATATGACTCTGTATCCAATACCATAGAACGGAATAGCATGATATTTGGTGGCTAGATTCGTTGGGTCATTATACTGTACATGCCTCATTCACTTATGTAATTGATATTTACAGTGTTTCTGTCTGTATATGTGTTTGTGGTTTGTTTGTTTTTATGCTTGCATAATACTTTGAGAATATATTAATGGATTTATAGAAATGGTCAGTCCCCATTTGTTGCTTGAAAAGATCTCATTAACTTTTGGGCTGGATGACACCTCCACCCGCCAGTCATCCCTTCTTGAATGATCTCATATACTCTGTTCGATTGTCACAATATTTGAGGTTCTAGTTCTTGGTTAGTCTATGACTTCACACAAACAGTTTGAAGATAATTGGATAATGCCATTTAGGGGGGTGGGAACCTTCACCTAAATACATTAATGTGGCATTATCGTTGTTTACTAAAATGGGGTGTATTTTATCACTGACAGTGGTAAAGCTTAAGCTCAGGGTGCATACTGACGATGCTAGAGGACATAAATAAAACGATCATACTTATTGATCGAGCTTGATACATATCCAGAGGTCGGTGGACGAGGGCCGAGAGTAGAAACAATAGCCAGCATGGGGGTCGAGAAGGGAGCGAAGGTATATTTTTGCCGCATATATTTCGTTCCTCATCATTCCAGTTAAATCATGATGTTGGTACCACCACACCCTCCTCCCCATCCCCCCTCTCTCACTGGGGTGAAAAGTAAGAGGTGGAGTAAGGGAGGGGGATTGGAGAGGTGGGTGCTGTGCTGCCATAATTACAAATTTACTGAGATGATGAAGAACAAAATATGTGCCGCAAACTGCACACCCTCCAATAGACCTTGTTGTTACAAATGCTAGTTTTCATAAGGCTATTTAAGGGGATTTTTTTTTTTCTGGGCTCTTTTCTCCTTTTGTTTAACCCCATTACTTCTGTGGTTTCAAGACGTTCGCCATATAAGTTTGCCTATTCTAAGGCCTTCGCCCCATTTTTCTGTCAATTGTAAGACCTTGTGTGCCATGTAAGTGTCTATTTTACCCTGACGGGCAATAGCAGGCCTGCAATTTGTCCATGATCAGCTATCCAATTACTTGGTGGAGTCAAAATATATGAGTTTCAGTCAGACATCAGAGGAAACCATGCCAAGGATTTGTGTATAATGTATAATGTATCTATCACACTTGCTGAAAGTTAATATATCCAAAGGTAACCTTACAGGGATTCTACTCCTGAATATGCAAAAGGCGTTTGATAAGATTGACCATCGTTTTCCTTTCGAATCCCATTACACCATCAGACAGTACACTAGAACCATACGGCTGGGAAAGTGTGGATGTCAGAGAAGGCAGGGTTGGAAAAAGTCATGATTTATTTTTCTAAATAATGAAAATCGATGTATTTGATTTAAATCATTTGATTTAAATCAACACAACCCTGAGAGAAGGGGTGTTGTTGATAGAGGGAACTGCTGGAATGGCTCTGTATGGGTGTTATTAGTCTGTATACGTCGTCGAGGTGTCCCCCAACTGGGTGCGAACATGATATACATGAGGACGTACTACCACACCCAATAAATGTCAGCCTTGGCTGGGATCGAACCCAGGTCAAACAGATTCACACGTGAGCATGCTCTTTACTCGACCGCCGCGGCTCTAATCTACTGTGATAAATTAAAACCAATAGGAGTTATTTCTGTGAATGGTTTTATGTATAACTGACTGGAAGGAAACAGGTGGTTGACATACTGTAGTTATTCATGTTTCAAAGTTTCTGTAATATTATTTATACGGTGCACCCCAGGGAAGTATTTTGGGACCTTTATTACATTTGTGTTATGTGAATAATATGCCAATCAGTGTTTCTTGTCAACTACTTCTCTACGCAGACGAAAGTATTTTGATGATTCACACAAGGAGGCAGAAGTAATATAAAACCGACTAAGCAATGAATTGTAATGCTGTTGTAGATGGTTGGTCTATAATAAGTTGTTTCTTCACATAGGTAAGTCTTATGGGGAGTTTTTTATGGACCTCCTTCTCCCACATGCTTAAATCCCATTAGTTTCAAAATTGCAAGACGCTTGGCTATTTTAAGTCCTATCACCCCATTTATTTGCCAATTTTGAGACCTTCGTGCCATTTAGGTGTCGATGTTTTCCTGACGAGAAATGGCGAGCTTGCAATTTAGGAGGAACCGGTCTTTGGCCGGGGTTTATTCTACCAAAAAATGCACAAAGTTATCTCGAAAGAGGATCTTGGAGCTATTTCTTTAGGCTTGATGGAGATCTAGGGAGAAAACTAAACAATATAAATATATAGATAAATATATAAGCATACACATTTCTAAAAATCTCCCCTTAAGCCACAATAGTAGGCTCCAAATCCAAAATAAACGTTAGAGAGAGTGAATGATAATACAATACCGTGTAATAATCTTAATTCAATATTTCGCTCCCAACACCAATCACCCTTAGATGAAATTAATGAAAGCATCTGATCCTCCCGGGATTCGAACCTGGGATACCACATACAGAACTTAAACACTCTAACCATTACACCATCAAGATAGTTAATGGTTCAGTTCATGACCACGATAAATATCCATTTATCGAATACTGGATATCAGTCTAATCATGTACTGGACCCAACTGCACTATGAATAGCGTAATGCTTATGTGAATGGAAAGAAAACATTATGGGGCGCAAATCTCAAAGGACTGACCTTGCAACGAACTTGTTCCATCTTTCCCTCATTATATGACTTAAATTGCTTTAAACTCCGTGTGTCCAAGTATTTTGGCTCGTACATGTCTTGATTATGGCCCTGTCACTCTTGTCTCTCATCTACATGGAACAAAAATATATATCTCAAAGGACTGACCTCGCAACGAACTTGTTCCTGTATCTATAGAAATAATCTAAATTATTCAAATTCACTCCCAACACCAAACACCCTCAAATGAAACTAATAATATCATATGATCATCCCAGGTTTCCAAATAACCCTATCATAAACTTGTAGCGCCCTAGTGTTTTGGGACTATGAGTCCTCGATTCCTCTCCTCTGTTTTTAACATAAGCAAGACATGGATATTTTTTAGTTAATGTATTTGTTTATGATTAGGTAGTACGATTTTAAGTAATTGATGTTGATTTATTTATGTTCACAGTTAACTACTATTATTCCTTTTGTTTTTTGTATAATTGTAGGCAACCCCAGCAGATAGCCTCCTCTGTGGTGGAGGGGTGATCATTTTCCACCACCACATTCTCTTGCGAGGCATAGAACACGGCTGAAGAGGATCGGGGGCGGGGGGCCAGGTATCCTTCTCACCTTAAATATAATCTACTTTAAAAAAAAAACAGAGATAGGTGCGAGGGAGGGCGTTCGTGGTCCTGGACCCCAGAATAGGAGCTTTAAATGTGCGTGGATGTGGAACGAATGAGAGGTGAGAGGACATTGGAAGGTTATTTGAAAGAAGAAAGTACGATGGGCTTGCGCCGAATGAACAAAGGAGCAAGGAGAGGAAGAAGTGGATTTTGGAAATGTGTAAGGTAGAAAGTCTGGAGTAGATGAGGGAGTCAATGCAAATGAGGGAGTGGCTATTATTGTGAAGGAGGAGTTGAGAGAGTTTATACAAAAGTGAAGAGGGGTGTTATCAAGGCTAATGAGGGTGTGAATGTGGTTTAAAGGTGAAAGGTGGATTTTTGTGAGTACATATGGGCCAGGAAGTGAAAAGAAGATATAGGAGGTGTAAGGTTTTTGGAAAGATTTGAGGGATTGTCTACAAGGGTTTGAGGAAAATGGAAATGTTGTAGTTTTAGAGGACCTAAATGCTAGGATAGGAAATGAGCCTGTTGAGGGAGTCATCGGTAGTTTTTGTATGGTCGGTGTAAATAAGAGTGGAGAAAGATTGATTGGTGTATGAGGAGAGTGTAGAATGACTGTAGGTAATATGTTCATCAATCAAAGACATAATTATACACAAGTACATATGGCATAGACTTGTGAGGGGAGAGATTGTAGATAGGGCATTGATGGATTATGTGTTGGTGACAAGGGAAAGATTGTGTAGACTGCTGGATGTGAATGTGCTGAGAGGTGAGGAGGAGGGTATGTCTGATCATTATCTGGTGGAGGGAAAGCTGACAGTAAGGAGTTACAGGAGAATGTGAGACAAGTGTGAAGTAAGAGAGGTAATAAAAGTTAGTGAGTTAGAGAAAAGTACAAAAGAGAGGGAGTACAAGGAAAGACTAAATGAAAAATTGATGGAAGTGAGAGAGGTGGAAAAGAGAGAAGTAGAGGATGAATGGAAACAATTTAAGGAAGCATTGAAAGCAAGCACAGAGGAAGTATGTGCTAAAAGGAGAGTAGGAGGCAGAGGTATCAGGAAGGGAAGCGAGTGGTGCATTGATACGGTGAGAAAGGCAGTTGAGGAAAAGAGACAGTGGTTTGAGAGGGTTTTACAGGATGTAAATGTTTAGGTATGAGAGAGGTACAATTAGAAAAGGAGAGAGGCGAAACAGAAGATTAGAGAAGCGTAGAAAATTGCAAATGAAAGGTGGGGTCAAAGATTGAGTGAGAATTTTGAGGAACAAAGGAAGATGTTCTGGAAGGAGGTATATACTGTAGAGTAAGGTAAGGAGAACAAAAGAGGAACAATCGGTGAAAGATACAAATGGAGAGATACTAGTGGAAGGAGTGCAAGTGAGGAAAAGATATGTTGAGTATTTTGAATCTCTGCTAAATGTAAGAAATGGAAGGGAGGCAGTGATTGAAACAGTGGTTGGTGGAGATAGGTTACCCAGGCCACCCATATATACTGGTAGAAGTATCTAATTCCTTTTTTTATCTCTCGTGGTGGTGTAGGTGACTGGACCTCCTGCCTGTACGGTTCGAATCCTAGCCCTGTCAGCTATATTTGTCATCCAATAAACAACTTGTCATGCTTAGGGCAGCCGGATTTCGATTAAATACCTGTCTGTCCCCCATCAGAGTCGAGTTGGGAAGGAATACTGGTACAAGTATCATAATTTATTCCTTCTTTTAACTCTCGTGGTGGTGTAGGTGACTGGACCTCCTGCCTGTACTGTTCGAATCCTAGTCCTGTCAGCGATATGTGTTATCCAATAACACATTATACTGTATATACTGTATATATATATATATATATATATATATATATATATATATATAGAGAGAGAGAGAGAGAGAGAGAGAAGTACATAGTAATCCCAGTCTTTCAAATTAATACAATTTAACCAAAGGGAAGAGTTTAACTACTTTCTATAGACTCAAAACCACCGTCCTTCCCTCCCCTCCCATTCACCTACTGTATGGGGGGGTGATGACGTCACAGGTCTGGCAGGTATATAAGGAGGAGGCTCAGCTTCAACCATACAGTAGTCGCTCAAGTACAAACACTCTCGCATCCTCTCATCATGGTCTTTCTTGTGGTAAGCTAATGGCCAGCTTAGACTATATGCTAAACAGAAATTAGTATCAGTAATATTGTTTACAAGTAAACATTCATTAACTAGATGCAGCCATTGTCTAAATTTATGTATTTGTTATATATCGTCAACTGAATATTAATAGCATCAATAACTTGCTATAGTTATATTGATTGAGGATCATCTAATTTTCTCTCGGTTTTATTTTTTATTTTATAGTTAATGAATTAGGTGTAATAATACAGTATTGGTAAATACTAAAAGCATAGGAATCATAATATATCCAATCTATTCGTCAGTAAAGATGGGTGAATAATTTTAAAAATTATTAGTGGCAGCTAAAAAGTAATGAAGACTCCAATGATTACGTCATCATTCAAAATTGATTGAAATTGATCTAAAGATCAAAACAATAAAGCTATTATTTGTTGATGTCATAATTTGTATCATGATTCGATGAATGAATATGTCACTACAAGATATCTTTTAATTTTTTGTATTTTAATGTTTTGTCTGATCATAATATTTGAACTATAGTATATTATTATTACAATCATTGCTGATTCATCCATGACATCAAAATGTTGTTGCCATATCAACAAGCTATACATAGCCTTATATATTATTTTAGTTAATGCAAATCAATCAGAAATATAAGGTACTGTATATTATATTGTATATGTTTGTATTTGTATAGTGTGCAATTGAGTGTCAGTTAGTTGGTATGAATGGTTATTTAAGATCAATATACTTATTGAATATGCCTTTCATGTTCCTACAGTCGGTTGTTCTGGCGTGTGCCGGAGCCGCCCTGGCCTCTCACCCTCCAGCCTACGGTCACCCTCAGCCCCAGTACGGTCACCAGCCAGCCTACGGTCACCAGCACTCCTACTGTGACCCTACAGCCACCCCCACCTGTGCTGCCAACTCCACCCTCACCTACTGCTTGGAGGACCCAGAGTACCCCGTGTATGAGATTAAGGGTGCCATCAGTGCTGATCACCTGTTTGCCAAGAAGTACGCTGATGTTGCTGACCAGTCAGCTGATGACTTAGTTGATGTGGTCACCAAGGATCAGGAAGAAGCCTTCGACTACTCCTACTACACTGGAGCCTCGACTGGTGACTCCCCCTACGACGCCACACACTGGGGAGGTCCAGAGGGATACATCTGCCCCTCTGACGTGGTTTACGCCATGGCCAAGCGAGCCCAGAATGTGGAGGGCAAGTGGCGCGTCATTGTGAATGATGTACACTACTACACACAGACAGCCAGGCTGGAGACTTGTCTGTTCCCTGAGGCTGCATGCCGTGCCCTGGCTCCTTGCTACAAGAGCCACTGTACCCAGAAGTATGTCTACCACCGCCTCCTCTCCTTCGACCCCTGTGATGCCTACAAGGGACTCTTCATCGACATCTACAAGATGCCATCAGCCTGTTCCTGCCACATCCCTGCCTAAGTCACACAATGATGTAGGCATGGCTACAGAACCTTAAAATCATGACTGAGGCTCCGTGGCCATACCAGAACTACCGACACGACCTTTGACCCCCGACCCCACCCCAGCGGAGGAGAAGCCCCGAGATGACTGGAGAACTGCTTTCTTCACCACCACCATCATCAAGCCAAGGACTCCCGGGACGCTCCACCCGCTATATTCTCTCTCTCTCAACCCTTTCTTATCTAACCCTTCTTCTACAGTCTACACCATGTGAGTGCCAGATGCGAGAAGTTACTGTACTATTTATTTTTGTCAATAAACGTATGTATCTATACATTGTCGTTTGTCTCCTTTCTAGTAGAGTATTTAAAAAAAAAAAATTCAAATACGAGTATGAAATATTTCAAGATCCTCTTCATGTGCATGTTTTGGGGGGTTTTTCTCTCTCTGTGTGCCTCCATAGGAATGAAATGCATGGTATTGTTTTCACTAATGTCTATGTTTGTGACTCTGTATGGGTGTTATTAGTCTGTATACGTCGTCGAGGTGTCCCCCAACTGGGTGCGAACATGATATACATGAGGACGTACTACCACACCCACTTAATGTCAGCCTTGGCTGGGATCGAACTCAGGTCAAACAGATTCACACGTGATCGTGCTCTCCACTTGACCACCGCTGCTCTAATCTACTGTGATAAATTAAAACCAATGGGAGTTATGTCTGTGGAATGGTTTTATGTATAACTGACTGGAAGGAAACAAGTGGTTGACATATTGTAGATATTCATGTTTCAAAGCACTGCAATATTATTTTTACGTAGCACCCCAGGGAAGTATTTTGGGACCTTTATTATTTTATGTTATGTGAATAATATGTCAATCAGTGTTTCTTGTCAACTACTTCTTTACGCAGACGAAAGTATTTTGATGATTTAAACAAGGAGGCAGAAGTAATATAATATAGACTAGGCAATTAATTGTAATGCTGTTGTAGATAATAATAAGTTGTTTCTTCACATAGGGAAGTCTTAGAGGGAGTTTTTTATGGACCTCCTTCTCGCACATGCTTCCCCCCATTAATCTCTAAAGTTTTAAGACGTTTGGCTATTCTAAGTCCTTTCACCCCATCTATTTGTTAATTTTAAGACCTTTCGTGCCATTTAGCTCTCTGTTTTTTCCTACCGAGCGATTGTGAGCCTGTAGTTTGGAGCTTTTGGCCGTTTTTGCTTTCTACCGAAAAATGCAAAAATTTATCTCGAAGGGGGGTCTTGGGGCTATTTCTGTTGCTTGATGGAGGTCTATGGAGGAAACAAAACAACAATAATAATTAAATAAATAGATGAATACATACATTGTTTTAAATCAAGTTCGAGAGAGTGATTGATTGTAGATTATAGATAGGGAATTATTTTACAGTACCGTGTGATAATCCGATAATAAAAGGGACAACAACATCATAAGGGGGGGCACTGAATGTTTTATCTCTCTCTCCTTGTCTCTCTTTCCCTGGCTTGTATCCATTCGGCCCCATTCAACCAATTGTTTTAAGACATTTATCCCCATCCAGGTGTCGAGTTCTTCCTGGCGAGCGATAGCGAGCCAGCATTGAATAGAGAAATCCGGCTTCGGAGACATTTTGCTATCGAAAAATGTACAGATTTACTGTAGCTTGCTGTCAATACAAAAATATATATATGATGGCTCGCTACCGCTCGTCAGGAAAATATTGACACCTGGATGGGGGTAAACGTTTTAAAACAGTTGGCTGAATGGGGCCGAATGGAAACAAGCCAAAGAGAGAGGGAGAAAAAGCAAGGTGGGCTCCCTTATGAGTTCACTTGGACCAGCACGTCACCGGGCAGTGCACAAGTCAGGCCATCATTAAAGGGGGTGTTATTCTGGACCCCCCTTCTCCTTCATGTTTAGCCCTAATAGTTTTGAGATTCTAAGACATTCGCCCCATTATTTTGGCGATATTCAGACCTTTTGCCACATTTCTTTGCCAATATTAAGACCTTTCGTGACATTTAGGTGTCAATTTTTTTCCTGGCGAGCGAAAGCGAGCTTGTATTTTAAGAGGAATCGGCCTTTGGCCGGAACATTTTTCTACCGAAAAATGTACAAATATATATTGAAGGGGGGTCTTAGGGGGTCTTTTTATGCTCGATGGAGGTTTAGAGAGCACACTAAGCCCCTTCCTTAAACCATTGAGCCGAACCAGTAATTCATGCTGCACAATACCGTCTGAGTCCTCTTAAAGGGGGTGTTATTCTGGACCCCCTTCTCCCTTATGTTTAGCGCTAATAGGTTGTAAATGTTAAGACTTTCGTCTCATTAATTTCGCGATTATAAAACTTGTATTTCCTATTTCTTTGTAATGTTAAGACCTTTACTGCTATTTAGGTGGTGATTATTTGTCATGACTAACGATAGCAACCTGTAATTTGAGAGAAACTGGCCTTCAACCGGAACATTTTTCTACCAAAAAATGATATATAGGCTTGTGAATAAACCTTTAACTGTCTTGATGGTGTAATGGTTAGAGTGTTCAAAAATCTGTGTGTGGTAGCCCAGGTTCGAATCCCGGTGAATCACATGCTTTCATTAATTTAATTTGTGGTGTTTAGTGTTGGAGTGAAATTTTAATAAAAATAGATTTAACTCGGAGGGCAGGTATTTCGGTTGTTTTTTAAAGTTTGATGGAGGTCTAGGGAGCACACAAAAAAATATGTATATATATATACAGGTATATATAAGATTTAATAAATTCATATTAAGTCTTCACCAACCCACCAATTAATTTACATATAAACCTAACTAATGAAACCAATGAAAGTAATGAATACATGTGGTACTCCAAGGACTCGTTGATACATGTGGCACTCCAAGGACTCGTTGATACATGTGGCACTCCAAGGACTCGTTGATACATATGGTACTCCAAGGACTCGTTGATACATGTGGCACTCCAAGGACTCGTTGATACATGTGGCACTCCAAGGACTCGTTGATACATGTGGTACTCCAAGGACTCGTTGATACATGTGGCACTCCAAGGACTCGTTGATACATGTGGCACTCCAAGGACTCGTTGATACATGTGGCACTCCAAGGACTCGTTGATACATGTGGCACTCCAAGGACTCGTTGATACATGTGGTACTCCAAGGACTCGTTGATACATGTGGCACTCCAAGGACTCGTTGATACATGTGGCACTCCAAGGACTCGTTGATACATGTGGCACTCCAAGGACTCGTTGATACATGTGGTACTCCAAGGACTCGTTGATACATGTGGCACTCCAAGGACTCGTTGATACATGTGGCACTCCAAGGACTCGTTGATACATGTGGTACTCCAAGGACTCGTTGATACATGTGGTACTCCAAGGACTCGTTGATACATGTGGTACTCCAAGGACTCGTTGATACATGTGGTACTCCAAGGACTCGTTGATACATGTGGTACTCCAAGGACTCGTTGATACATGTGGTACTCCAAGGACTCGTTGATACTAATGCTAGTTTTGATAAGTTTATTTAATTTAAGTGGGATTTTTTCTAGACTCCCATCTCCTTTTGCTTAGCCCCATTAGTTGTGAGATTTTAAGACATTCTCCCTATTAGTTTGGATATTTTAAGGCCTTTTGCCCAGTTTTTCAGACAATTGTACGACTTAGTGTGCCATTTCGGTGTCTATTTTATTATGGCGTGAAATAGCGAGCCTGCAATTTGTCCGTGATCAGCTAGCCAATCACTTGGTGGAATCAAATTAAATATATATATCAGTCGGCTCTCGACAGCATTTGTTGAAGGTTTAAGTAATAACAACTGCACCACGGGCAACACTTCCAGCCTTATTGAGACATTGGAATTGTGTTATGTTCATATAGATAGAAATATGAGAAGCACAATACATTAATTTAAGTGTATATTTTTTATTATATTTCATTTTTGTTTTTTTGTTTTTTAAGTTTGCTCCCTCAACCACCATCAAGCTTTATAAGTACCCCCAACACCCCTCCTTCAAGAGAAAGTTGTATATTTTCATTAGAAGAATGTCCCGGCCGAAGGCCGCTTCCTCCTTACTTACAGGCTCGCTATGACCCGCCAGGAATATATCCACACCTACTATGGGTTTCATCAGGTTTGCATCGTTTTTAGGGAATAACTTATTAACAAACAGCTGAATCAGTATGATATTTTGCCAGAGCTTGTTTCACGCCGTGCCCTAATTTTCGTCAAAAAAGTGCATTACCAAAAGTGTAGAATTAAGCCACTTGTCCCTGTGTCATGAGGTTAAAGTCACACCTGAATGACTAGGAAACGGACAAGGCTACCGTGACGTACCTGTGAAAACCATCAAACCAATATTGCTCTTCCATCAAACACAGTTGCTATCACCCACCACCCAACCCTACTAACGCCTTAACATTCAGATTATCTGTCACTATCAAATAATAATATACAAAAATAACACATCATTTGTTTTATATTTGTATTTGATAGTGACAGATAACCTGCATGTAAAAATCCCAGTATGGTATCCTGGAATATGGGTCCAACGACTTGTGTATGAATGTCATACATTTTCCAAATTGGATTTCCCTTTTCCTTAATATACAAAATAGATAGGAAAAGGTTAAGTATCCTTTATCACGCCGTGGTAGAGTTGGTTCAAGCATGGACAATCATTCTGACTGACGGTGGTTCGAGTCTCGCTAGGAGTGTAAAAATATTTAGTAGCTCACTTGTATTTGTCATATATATATATATATATTGAGTATATATCACAAATACATGTGAGCCACTAAATGTTTCTAATCTCTCAATGGGGTTCGAACCGCCGACCGTCAGGACGATAGCCGACGCTTTAATCAACTACACCACGGTAGTCTGCCGTGGTGTAGTTAATTAAAGCGTCGGCTATCGTCCTGACGGTCGGCGGTTCGAACCCCACTGAGAGATTAGAAATAGATATATATATATATATATATATATATATACCGGTATATATAAATATATATGTATATATATATATATATAGATACTGTATATATATATATATATATATATATATATATATATATATATATATATATATGATATACAGTATATATATGATATATAGAAATACACAGTAATCGCAGTGTTTCAAATAGGTACAATTTAACCTCAAAATGAGTGGTAATGTTACGTTAATCTGAGGTACACTATTATCCTGTAGTGTTATAAGGGAAGAGATGAACTACTTTCTATAGAGCCAATACCGTCGGCCTTCCCACCCCTCCCATACACCTACTGTATAGGGGGGGGGGGTGACGTCACAGGTCTGGCAGGTATATAAGGAGGAGGCTCAGCTTTAACCATACAGTAGTCGCTCAAGTACAAACATTCTCGCATCCTCTCATCATGGTTTTTCTTGTGGTAAGCTAATGGACTGCTCAGCCTTAGACTATAATTATACTAAACCGAAATGATTGTTGGATATTTAGTATGGACAGATATACCATCAACAATTATATAACCAGTCGTGTTCAATTCTACCTTATATAGTACAGTACAATCAAAATTTACATGACAAATAATTGCCACAAATATAATAGATATAACTTTAGGCAGATGAATCCACTTCATCCTGATTCCGCTATATTCCGTTTTAGACAATGTTGTTGTGCAAGAGCCACCACAGTCAGTAGCAGAAATCTAGAAGGTTCACTTTATTCATGTTGGCTCTGGGAACAACTTTGGTCCTAGTGTTCAATGTCGTGGAGGCAGCCACTTAGGAAGAATAGTGCGTCAAATGTTCCGGAGACGACACAAAAACTCTCTCAATTCAGAAAAACAGCTCTCTTCCCTAGCGGAATCAGGAATTACTAACCATGGGGGCACTGACATCAATTTGTATCCCTTATTTTCTTTCTCAAGTTGATTTGGTATGATATGAATATTAAACTAGTTCAAGTTAGTCATCGTTCATTCAATAATTTCGTGAATAAACATGAATGATTAATATAGTAGTGGCAATTACAAGGTAAGACTCTTATGCCTACGAGTATGTCATACTGTACAGTGAGTCAGGATTCATTAGTCCAATGACCAAACCAATTAACAAGCCTATTAGTTGTTTATGCAAAGACCAGTACCTTGATCTTATAAATTAGTTTTTCGAGAATATAATACCAATAAACATATTTTCATTTTGCTTGTAATAATTTAAATAATTTGTACTCATTGTTGAGTCATCTATTATGTATTATATGGTGTTGCAGTGTAAATGAGTTATACAAATCTATTTCTTATATTAGCTAATACAACACAAGAGATATATACCATATAAGTTATATTTTAATAGTGTTAAATTCAGAAAGCCAGTTTTGTTGGTTTATTATGCCTTTCATGTTCCTACAGTCGGTTGTTCTGGCGTGTGCCGGAGCCGCCCTGGCCTCTCACCCTCCAGCCTACGGTCACCCTCAGCCCCAGTACGGTCACCAGCCAGCCTACGGTCACCAGCACTCCTACTGTGACCCTACAGCCACCCCCACCTGTGCTGCCAACTCCACCCTCACCTACTGCTTGGAGGACCCAGAGTACCCCGAGTACGAGATTAAGGGTGCCATCAGTGCTGATCACCTCTTTGCCAAGAAATACGCTGATGTTGCTGACCAGTCAGCTGATGACTTAGTTGATATGGTCACCAAGGATCAGGAAGAAGCCTTCGACTACTCCTACTACACTGGAGCCTCGACTGGTGACTCCCCCTACGATGCCACCCACTGGGGAGGTCCAGAGGGATACATCTGCCCCTCTGACGTGGCTTACGCCATGGCCAAGCGAGCCCAGAATGTGGAGGGTAAGTGGCGCGTCATTGTGAATGATGTTCACTACTACACACAGACAGCCAGGCTGGAGACTTGTCTGTTCCCAGAGGCTGCATGCCGTGCCCTGGCTCCCTGCTACAAGAGCCATTGTACCCAGAAGTATGTCTACCACCGCCTCCTCTCCTTCGACCCCTGTGATGCCTACAAGGGACTCTTCATCGACATCTACAAGATGCCATCAGCCTGTTCCTGCCACATCCTTGCCTAAGTCACACAATGATGAAGGGATGGCTACAGAACCTTGAGACCATGACTGAGGCTCCGTGGCCACACCAGAACTACCGACACGACCTTTGACCCCCGACCCCACCCCAGCGGAGGAGAAGCCCCGAGATGACTGGAGAACTGCTTTCTTCACCACCACCACCATCATCATCAAGCCAGGGACTCCCGGGACGCTCCACCCGCTATATTCTCTCTCTCTCAACCCTTTCTTATCTAACCCTTCTTCTATACCATGTGAGTGCCAGATGCGAGAAGTTACTGTACTATTTATTTTTGTCAATAAATTAATGTTCATATACCGTGTCTTTTGTTCTCCTTTACTAGAAATATGGCATTGATTCAATATACATTATATTATGTACAGTATACATGTATATTGATAATAAGACCTACGTCATTTGTGTGTTCAAATTTAGTGCTATATTATATACATATACAGTATATCTTAGGTATGAGCATTTACTGTTATTTAAGTTTACACCCATTCATACGCGCATTCACTCGCCTACACACAGCAAAATATATACATCTATATAATAATATGATGAGTTGTGTTGATAAAAAGCTGAATGGACATTAAGAAAAAAATACTGGAAGCTTTACTTTTATTGTTTGCTTGGCTTTGATGCGTGACTGTGTAACTACTAACATTAGTTGTGGTCTCCTTGCCTTCAATGATAATAATGATTTTATAGCAATGAAGTCTAAACAAAAGGACACATTTTCTGCAAACCGAGACACTAATGCATTATAATACTATATACAAAACTTGCTCTTTTTATCATAACATATGGACAGATTTGGAATGTATACTGACAATTGAGCAATATACACTCCTGGAATATTTTATCACAATTATGCATGTTGGTACCTTATTATACACTCTATCAATATAGTCCAACTATATGATTGCTTGCACAAATTCAGGAAATTAGAAAAGGACAAGACAACGAATGTATGAAATGCAGTTAGACTTTCTTACTTTCAATAATCAAATCAGCTATTTACTGGATTCCATTTTCTGATTTAGCTTCTATTGGGTTGTTTGCCAAGTTTATATCAAATAAGAGTAAAATTGGTGTCACACGAGCGCATTTTTCCGGCAACTTTTTTAGGCAATTGTGGTCTGGCATCTTCTGAATTAAGGTTATATATTGTTTCAGTCTTTCAAAATCATATGCATTCAGTCTAATTGTCGATTCCAATGCGAAATTACCAAAGCGGTACAAGAAAGAACTTGCTCATAAAAAAATTACGGAAAAAGTGCTCGTATGACATTGCCTGTATTTTTGGTGCACATAATCCTCTGTTTGTGCTTACTTAACCCATGGACTGCGAGCATCCTCATATGAATCTGTAGTGAGTGAAGGCGAGCGTCCTCATATGAACCAAGGCCTAAAAAAAAAACTTTTAAGAGGCCCCAGTAGCTCTTTTAAAAAAAAATGTGTTTAAGTGAGATGATTCCCCTCCATCCCTTCTATCACTCCTCCACATGTGTCTGGCGGGACATTTCAAATACTATACCTATGCACTTCTTAGGCTATGGCGGTGTCACACGAGCGAGTTGTCCGTCAATTTTTACGGGCAATTGTGGTTTTGGCAGCTTCAAAATTTAAGTACCATGGGAATTGAACTGTTCAATATAATCTACGTTCGATCTAGTTTGCGATGCCAATGCGAAAGAGCTTCAAAATAGTATGAGAAAAAAAAAACATGCTCATCGAAAATTGCCGAAGAATGCACTCGTGTGATACCACCTGTATATAATACAGAAGAATAGGATACAGCTATACATGTCATGATGCAACTTTTCATGTATTTGAATCAATTATGTAACCCTTTCCAGAGACGAGGATGCATTTCATTTGTATTTTCTGTTAATTAGTAAACTATTTTATTTAGGTTATGAAGGGTATATGGAAGTCAGAGGAATGATTGAGATAGTCATTGCCCTTATAATTCCGTCAGATCTTTCCTAAGGTGCCTAAAAACGTCTAACCGGAGCAATTTGTCTTGAAGACTTGAATAATTATAAGAAGGAATACAAGAAAATGAACATGAAATAGCGCTGTTTTGGCCATTTTATCACTTCCAAAAACATAATTTGAACTATAAACCATAATTATATCTTGATATATACAATAATATAGACTAAAAATACTGGACTCTGCTTTCGTTTGACACCCTGATCTAAACCCATAGAGTTCCAAATTACCATTATGCACTAAACTCAATTATCCAAAAAAATAACCATAAACATTTTTAACCCCTTCAGTACCAGGGACGTCCTTTTCATCATATTCTGGCAACTATAAAACGATTCTATTCAGCTTAGGAAGGACCTTTAGCGATAATAAGACTTCAAACTATCTCAACCAACCTTTTTGGCTATCACAAATGCAAAATATCGTCTAAATATAGCTAAAATATAATATAACACACGTCGCTGGTACTTAAAGGGTTAAAAGGCCTGTTATTGAAGGGGTGGATAATTGACGGGTAGGAGCCAGTAAATAATGCCCTATAGTAACCCTGTACTCAGCCACAGCGAAGAGCGTATATTCTATTGACAAAGGGGGGCTGTCACTCAAGCGATTTTAGCATCAACTTTGAAGTGAAATTTCTTTCTGGCAACATTTTCAGATGATTTTGCATTGGTAATTTAACTTTAAAAAAACAAAAGTGGGGAATGGGCCTGAGTAAATACATACATACATTTTAACTAGACTGAAGGCACAGCCATTCGATGAAATTCGTGAACCTCCCCTATTATTAATTATGGACGAATATCTGGAAACGAATTTATGAATATTTGTTTTCTATAAATCAACTGCAAAGCAATATATACTGTTTATTGGAAAGCCAGTTCCACCATAAAATTATTCCAGATAGTTATAATAGCTACCCCCAGTAAAAAAAACAAAAAAAGAAAATCTTTTTAAATAGAAAAATGGGGAATGAGCTTAAGCAAATAGAGCAAACAAATAATTGCATGAAGATAACATAGGAGCTTCACATATTTTCGTAAGTGGCTGTACATTATAATAAGTGACAGCATTATCATAAACGTGTATTTCTGAATCGGCCGGACCAGAGTTGCAGAAAACAAGTGGAGGGAAAAAAGTTCTCATCTGCTTTCCCCTTAATGGTTATTTTTTCTGGATCCTTTTCTCCCTCATATTTAGCCCCATTAGTTTTGAGATGTTAAGGCGTTTGTTCCATTAGCTTAGTAAGACCTTTTTGCTTGATGGAGGACTTGGGAGGAAACTAAAGAAAATCATAAATAAATACATGCATGAACAAATAATAACAAACCTCCCCTTAATAGAGATGAAACTACCTCCGCAGCGACCGTGAGCTTGGTCTTACCGTAACTCAGTCGGTGAATGTAAAAGTTATTTATAGCGTATTTGCTGCGTCACGTCACGGGAGTCTGTGGATAGCTGCAGGGTATAT
This sequence comes from Paralithodes platypus, assembly GCA_032716605.1. Classification (NCBI taxonomy): domain Eukaryota; kingdom Metazoa; phylum Arthropoda; class Malacostraca; order Decapoda; family Lithodidae; genus Paralithodes; species Paralithodes platypus. Next base: position 56,179,650 of record CM064525.1, read on the forward strand.
AAGGAGGTGTGGGGTGGGAAGCAAGCACAGTACAACTCACATCTCCACGGCAGCAACATGGTTCTTTCTCTGGTGGGTCACTAACACTATTCTTGACTTACAGTGTGCTGGCTTAGTAATCCAGAAGGGTTGATAGACGCTGAAGTCCTATGTTAACTAACTAACTAACTTCTACTGGCCACAGAAATTACTATAGTGTATTCAAGCTAACCTGGTAAAAGTTAGTAACACTGCCATTTTATAAATTTATATAGCCAATATTATATAAAGGCAGCTTTACACGAGAAGTTTAGGAAGGAAGTATATGTGTATATATATACATACCGGTATATATATACAGAATATATATATATATATGTTTATTGGATGACAAATATAGCTGACAGGGCTAAGATTCGTGGTGGTGTAGGTGACTGCACCTCCTGCCTATATGGTTCGAATCTTAGCCCTGTCAGCTATATATATATACACCAATTTCTGCTTCCTTTTTCTAACTCTTTCAGGTTTTTACATTTTCGAACAATGTATTTTAGTTTTTCCGCTAACATAAGTATCTTCCCAAACTAAAGTAAAAATGTCCACCCAGACCTCCTTCAAGCTAAATTTGCACATTTGTTGATAGATTTTTTTTTTTTCTCTAGGCTAACAAAAACACCTTCCCAAACTAAACAAATAAAGAATGTCCACCCAGACCTCCTTCAAGCTAAATTTATACTTGTTTTGATAGAAACATGTCCTGGCCGAAGCCCGATTTCTTCCATTTCTTACAATAGTAGATTGACTCTGCCTAATACACCTGTAACAACCCTATCCCTACAACTAAATATTACTACATACCATATTCTGCTTTATCAGCCTCCCTCTTTGCTGTCTCCACTGTTCCCTTACATAGAATTCCTGTATTGAAATATGCCTAATAGCACAATTCTATACCAATGTCACACGCATTAACTTCTTCAAATTCACCACACACTTGTACATTTCCTACTCCCTTACTTGTTCTGAGACACTACTCTATACTGTATATCGATTATTTGATATATACTTCACTGAAATTATCTGTATGCAAGTAGGAACAACTCTATCTTTTCCAAACAAAAAAATATTCTCTCTTATCAGCTAGTTTTACTTGCTGTTGCTTTGATATTCTTATACTTTAACTTTCAAAGGAATACCAATGAATGTAAAGTAATGTGAACAACAGACATTCGGGTCTTAACCTTTTCTGTACCGGAAACGTCTATTTAATAATATTCTAGCTATATTTACATGATTTTGTGCAGCTTAAGAAGGATCTGTGGTAGCAAAAAGGGCTAAGTGAGATTGTTTGAAGCCTGCTAATAGTTGGAGGTCCTTTTTAAACGAATAACATCGTCTAACAGTATCCACAACAAAGTTAAAAAGATATCACCGGCACTGAATAGGTTAATGAGGCAGCTTTTATTTTGGTTAAAGTTCCATAGATATATGTATTATTATTTAATTGTATTCAATATCATTATAATTAGCTCGATAATTATTAAGACTCTTTTTCAGCCAGAGGCGAGCCACTGAGTAACTTGATACACCAATGGAAAATGATGAACTTTATTTCAACTCAGCTACAGCAAAACGAATTATCAAATAGAAAACTATTATCTGGTTGTAAATGGGCAAAATGACCTGACTATAAGCCATTAAATCCATTATGCTCAGCTTTAAATAATCAATTACATATATATTTTCTTTCTAGTCGGTAATTCTGGCGTGTGCCGGAGTCTCCTTGGCCTCAGTTCCTCCCCCTCCCCCCTACGGCCACCGCCAGACGTCATACGCCCCCCAGCCAGCCTATGGTCACCAACCCTCCTACAAACCCTCCTACTGCGACCCCACTACACCTCCTACTTGCGCTACTGGCTATGAGACATTCTGTTTGGAAGATCCTGAATATCCAGAATACGAAATCAAGCACGCCATCAGTGCTGACCAATTGTTCGCAAAGAAATATGCTGACATTGCAGACCAATCTGCTGATGACCTCGTTGAACATGTAACAAAAAAGCAAGAGGAATCGTTTGATTACTCTTATTATACTGGAGTTTCAACTGGCAAGTCTCCATATGACGTAACCCACTGGTCAGGTTACGAGGGATACATCTGCCCCTCTGATGTGGCTTACGCCATGCCCAAGCGAGCCCAGAATGTGGAAGGCAAGTGGCGCGTCATTGTGAATGATGTTCACTACTACACACAGACAGCAAGGCTGGAGACTTGTCTGTACCCTGAGGCTGCATGCCGTGCCCTGGCTCCCTGCTACAAGAGCCACTGTACCCAGAAGTATGTCTACCACCGTCTCCTCTCCTTCGACCCCTGTGATGCCTACAAGGGACTCTTCATCGACATCTACAAATTGCCATCAGCCTGTTCCTGCCACATCTCTGCCTAAGTCACACAATGATGAAGGCATGGCTACAGAACCTTGAGATCATGACTGAGGCTCCGTAGCCACACCAGAACTACCGACACAACCTTTGATCCCCGACCCCACCCCAGCGGAGGAGAAGCCCCGAGATGACTGGAGAACTGCTTTCTTCACCACCACCACCATCATCAAGCCAGGGACTCCCGGGACGCTCCACCCGCTATATTCTCTCTCTCTCTCAACCCTTTCTTATCTAACCCTTCTTCTATACCATGTGAGTGCCAGATGTTGAAGTTACTGTACTATTTATCATAAATAAAAAAATATAAAAATATTGAAAACTAGAAAATCTACATGAATAGTTTCCTTTATCCTACCAAATGAATACAAACATTGGTGATGCATACAAATGTAAACAATATTATTGTTATCCTGTGAGTTTTAACATGTCCAGGCAGTGTTTTTCCAAATTCACCAAAGAATATAACAGGATTAATGTAACACAAGTGTATTTCATGTATGGCAATAAGATAAATATACAGAAATACAAGGTCTTAGTCTTAGGGATATGGTAGCTATGCAGAATACATTAGTCAGTGATGGAATGACATCTAGAAAATGACAGGCACTGTGTGAATTCTAAGGGACACTAATTTATCTGCAAGGTTCAAGCAAGTGTAAGGCAATGTGATGGATGATATACTAACGATACTACACGATAATATTGCAGTTGGCAATGACAAACAGGGTCACTGATCACCTAATAAAACTTTAAGACCAAATGCTATGAAGGTGTGTATTGTTCCCTAAGTGGGAGATCAATCTCAAGGAAGGGTCTGAAGAGACTCAGGACGGTTAGGTGAACACTAGCATTAGCAGCGACATAAATCATTCAGCGCCAAGCAAAAAACAGAAGCAACTGAGGACCGCCAACGATGAGGACCGAGGACAGCCAGGACCGAGGACAGCCATGAACATAAATGTAGATCCGACCAGAACCAAACATTTTATTAAAGAGCGTTCCGTGAGTTCTAAAATCACAAATTTAAAGGTTTTCTATGCAAACGCTCGTAGCATACGCAATACATTTTCAGATTTAGAGGAACTAGTGTTAACAAAAAATTATGAAGTGATTGGCATAACAGAATCTTGGCTCAATGTAGAAGACAGAGACTTTTTAGCAGAGTATTCACTTCCCGGTTATGTAATGTTTGAGAAAAGCTGAATAAATAAATATGGTGGTGGCGTTTTACTTTTTATCGAAGAAAGTCTTAACCCGACCCTCATGTCAAAACCTCAAATTGTGAACTTCGACACACCCTATGTGCTGATAAAAAGAATAATAAAGGTACAAAAATAAAACTTGCATTAATATACAGACCTCCAGCTCAATCAGTGCAAACTGACCGATAAATTTACGAACAAATTGCAGATGTAAGTAACTCACAAGATACCGTAATTTTTGGCGACTTTAATTTACCTGTGACCAAGTGGGGCGATACTCTTACTTCACACACGAACACCGGACATGACTTGTATGCGAACTTGCAAGAGAGTTCGCTCTATCAATTTGTTCGATCGCCGACACGTGGTAATAACATTCTTGACCTTGTACTTGCAACAAAAGAAGAATTAATAGAGAATTTGAATGTTGGTGATGAATTCAGTAACAGCGACCATCGTACGAAAACTTTCAGTTTAAAGTTTACTAGTAATGAACCAAATAGCAGCATCGAGAAAGTCCCTAATTTTAAAAAGCAAACTTCCGTAAACTTAGAGCTATGTTTAAAGAAACTGACTGGAGCTTTCTAAATAACAATAACGACATAAATACATCTTGGGAATTAGTTGCAACCACTTACTTAAAAGCAGTGCAAGACTGCATACCATCGAAAATACAGGCCATAATGATAAGCCCAAATGGTAGAACAAAGAGATTTCAGACTGTTTGCTTGCTAAAAAGATTGCTAATGATAGATTAAAATCCTCACAAAATGACGAAAAACGGGTGAAATTTGTAGAACTACGATGCAAAGCCGAAAGTTAATTAAGCAAAGTAAAAAGACCCTGTCGTTACATGCTGCGAATCAAAGTAAAATAAACCCGAAATAGTTCTATAGTTATATCAGGAAAAAAACGTAGTTACTTCAACTGTTGGACCGTTAGTCGATGAAAATGGAGAATACACCAAAGACGAAGTACAAATGAGTAATGCCCTCAATACCTTCTTTGCATCAGTTTTCACAACAGAAGACCTCAGTGATATCCCTACAGCATTGCTGATTCAAATTGATAATTCTCATGTTCTAAGCAATATCACCATTACAGAGAGAGAAGTATTGAAATGTTTAGATAAACTCAAAGTAAATAAAACGCCTGGACCTGATACAATCTCACCTAGAGTTCTAAAGGAAGCTAAGGATGAGCTCTCCAAACCACTGACATTGCTATTCAATAAATCCTTGCAGTCTGGAACTATGCCTGATCAGTGGAAGCTAGCCAACATAACACCGATATTAAAAAAAGGCAGCAAATCCCTACCCAGTAACTATCGTCCAATTAGCTTAACCTCAGTTGTATGTAAAATGCTAGAAACACTCATAAGAGACAGACTCGTAAATCACTTAGAGGAAAATAACATACTTAAAGATACTCAACACGGCTTTCGTAACAAACGTTCCAGCTTAACAAACCTATTAGACTTCTTCCACGATATCCTCAACCTCTATGATGAGAGTGAAGCTGTAGATATTATATTCCTTGATTTTCAAAAGGTCTTTGACAAAGTTCCCCACAAACGTTTACTGCTAAAACTAAAAGCGCATGGAATACAAGACGATGTGTTGAAATGGATAGAAAATTGGCTCAGAGACAGAAAGCAAAGAGTAGTCATAAACGATAAGGTATCTAAATGGACCAATGTAAGTAGCGGGATACACCAGGGATCGGTACTAGGACCAATTCTCTTTCTAATTTACATCAACGACATACTGTAGATGAGGGTCTCACCTGTACAATCTCAAAGTTTGCTGACGATACAAAAATTGCAAATAGCGTACTCTCAAAAGAACAAGTTGACGATATGCAACACAATCTAGATTAGGTGTCATGTTGGGCCTAAATTTGGCAAATGAGTTTCAATGTGGATAAATGTAAAGTACTACATATCGGATACCAAAATGAGAAAGCAAACTATTCGATGAATGGCACTCAGCTTAAGATTGCAGACAGAGAAACCGATCTGGGAGTAACAATATCGAGTAACCTAAACCCGAGTCAACAATGTTCAGAAGTTGTTAAGAAGGCAAACAAAATAATTGGCTTTATAGGCAGGTCATTCGAGCATAAATCCAAAGAAGTTATCCTAACTCTTTACAATTCCTTAGTCTGCCATCTTCTGGAATACTGCATTCAATCCTGATGCCCTTATTACCAAAAAGATATAGACAAGCTAGAACGAGTTCAACGTAGACTTACCAAAATGATACCTAGCCTAAAGAACAAACCATACGAGGAGCTTCTTTGAGAATTAAATCTATTTCCTTTAACCCAGCGCAGATTAAGAGGCGACTTTATTCAAGTGTTCAAAATCATCAAAGGTATCGACAATATGAACTGTAGTAAGTACTTTACTATCGACCAATCTAATTACACGCTGGGAAACGATTGCAAAATTATTGGTAAATCTTTTGACTCGCACGAATATAAGAATTTATTCTTCAATCGAGTTGTCAACTTGTGGAATGGGCTTCCACGAGACGAGACGTTATAGACTGCAGCACCGTTGATTCTTTTAAACTTCGCATAGACAAATATCTTGCATCAAACCCGCGACTGACTGCGTTTGTAAATGAATAACTTTATTTTATTCCCCCCTCAAATTCATCAAGGATTATTGCGTATATACAGTATATTGCTAAGACGTTACTCTCTTTTTCCCAGATATATGAAAGATCAATTATAACTGTGTTATGTTACTAACCCTTCTGTCCGGTACTAATTTCCTAATCCTGCCACGGACATTAGTTCCAGGGCAGTACTTCCCTTTCCAATGTTCCCTTACCCACTCTAAACCACTGTTTGGACACTTGATACCCAGTATTTTAGAGGACAAGCAGCCTAGAAGGGTCACTAGACCTGTTGTTGCTTAATTTCCTTTGTACTCCTTTGTACTCCTTTGTACTAATCTCTTGCCAGGAGTACGTGGGGTGTTTATATGAATTCGAGGTAGTTTCTTAGATGGGGAGGGAGAGTGTTCTTGTTGCGGCATCTGGATAGCTGTCAGGGCCAGACTTCCCTTCTCGTCTTGCTGTGGTCATGATTGATGGCCGGGGTGGGGGCTGGTAGTATCTTTCGAGATAGATCTAAGCAACTGTCCAACTGAACAGAGCGATAGGGATTTAGTGCCTGCACAAGGGGAACAATCACGAATAAGTTCATGCAGTAAGTCACAAACAATACCCGCATCCCCAGTATAAACATTCACCTTTCGCCTGTCTGATAAAGTCGAGAGTCACAAACAACAGCTAGATCAACCTGTTACAGGGAAGTGGACAATTTAGCATCTGAAGAGGGATAATCACGAATAAGAACCTTAAGTCTGTTACTAGGTATGGCAACAACTGAGCCATGAACAACAGCTGTGGTACAAGGTGGTTTTACAGTTAAGTCACAAACAATAACTGGACTTGTGGCTGAGCCACAAACAACAGCCAATTCAGTCTGCCTGGTCCCTGTTCGGTTGTGGTGTTCTCTCTTTCCGTGATATAATGGCCCAGAGGTTCAGGCCCGGATCTATGAGGCCGGGGGTAGCCTCTCTGCTGGTAGTGGCTGTCTGGTCTGGTCGTGTGCGCGGAAGAAGGGAATGGGGCAGGCTGGCAAGGTTGGTAGTTGTGTCTTTCCTACTCGGCAACCCGGATGGCTGCCACTCCCACTCGCCTTGTCTGTTTGTGATACATATTAAATAGATATACTGGAAATTCATTAAGCTCTGATGTAAACAAATATATTCTCTGGACAGTAAGCAACAAACATATTTCCTCTATAGACATATGGTATAGAGACAATTTATATATATATATAATTTATTTATGTATTTATTTATTTATTATAGTTTGTGTCATCTAATTAGGATCTTAAAAGGCATCAGTGGCATATAATTTGATATATATATATATATATATATATATATATATATATATATATATATATCCTGCAGAATATTCACTATAATTACTTATAACGTCATGATATACAATTCATGTTAAAAAAGGTATTTCTCTGGACCCCGTTTCACCCTCATATTTAACCCTATTAGTTATGAAATGTTAAGACGTTCGCCCTATTAGTGTGGCAGTTTAAAGACCTTTCGCCCCATTTTTTTTTCAAATGTTAAGACTCGTGCGATTTACGAATACAAATTTTCCAGAGGGGGATACCAATCATTAAATTTAGTAACTTACGTATTACTCACTTAGTTATTCCAATCAAGGTTAATTAACAATTATTACGATTCAACTTTGATTTGTTCGTTTATATTTAGGATTATATGTACTGTGTATTTTATTCTATTTCGATCTCGGTAACTTTTCCCACAATTGTACACTCCGGAACAACAATTTATAATCACCATAATTTGCTTTAGTATTTACTCCAGTATTATTATTATTTTAACAATTAATAATCATGGTTTTAGTATCCCCTACGAGTTCATATTATGCTTCGTAGTATACTTTATTGCAAGCGTCTTCATGTAGGCTTTTCTTTGCTTTTAGGCTGATGATGGCTTTTCTTTAAACCGAAACGCGTTCCAATAAATATGTTCATCACAATGCTGGTTTTACTCTTTTTATATACCGGTATATATATATATATATATATATATATATATATATATATATATATATATATATATATATATATATATATATTTATATATATAAATATATATATATATATATATATAATCTATAGACAGTATAATTATATATATATATATATATATATATATATATATATATATATATATATATATATATATATATATATACTGTATATGAGATATAGAAGTACATAGTAATCCCAGTGTTTCAAATAGATACAATTTAACCACAACATGAGTGGAATTGTGCGTTAATATGAGGTACACCTCTATCTTTCATAGTAATAAGGGAAGGTGTGAGCTACTTTCTATAGACTCAATACCACCGGCCTTCCCTCCCCTCCCATATGCCTACTGTATGGGGGGCAGTGACGTCACAGGTCTGGCAGGTATATAAGGAGGAGGCTCAGCTTCAACCATACAGTAGTTGTTCAAGTACAAACACTCTCGCATCCTCTCATCATGGTCTTTCTTGTGGTAAGCTAATGGCCAGCTTATGCTATATGCCTAACTGAAATTATTGTTGTATATTTAAATTGATATGGCCAGATATACAAGTCAATTAAGTAACAGGCCTTTGTTCATTTTATTCTATCTTATATAATACAGTACAATAAAAATTAACATAATAAGTTACCATATATATATATATATAATAAGTTACCATATATATATATATATAATAGATTTAAATTAAGCCAAATTACTAATCATGGGGGCACTGACATCAATGTTCGTCCCTTATTTTGTTTTCCAAATTGATTTGATATGATATGAATAGTAAATTAGTTCAAGTTAGGCATTGTTCATTCAATAATTTCGTGAGTAAGCATGAATGATTAATACAGTATAGTAGTGGCAATTACAAGGTAAGACTCCTATGCCTACGAGTATAATATCGTATATACAGTAAGTCATTAGTCCAATGACCAAACCAATTAACAAGCCTATTAGTTACTGATGCAAAGACCAGTACCTTGATTTTATCAATTAGTTTTCTTTTTCGAGAATAAAATACCTATAAATATATTTGTATTCTACTTATAACAATTTAAATGATTTTTCTTCATTGTTGAGTCGTCTATCATGTATTAATGGTGTTGCAGTATAAATGAGTTATGCAAAATTATTTCTTTTATTACCTAATTCTACACAAGAGTTATATACCATATAATTTATATTTTATTAGTGTTCAATTCAGAAAGCCAGTTTTGTTGGTTTATTATGACTTTCATGTTCCTACAGTCGGTTGTTCTGGCGTGTGCCGGAGCCGCCCTGGCCTCTCACCCTCCAGCCTACGGTCACCCTCAGCTCCAGTACGGTCACCAGCCAGCCTACGGTCACCAGCACTCCTACTGTGACTCTACAGCCACCCCCACCTGTGCTGCCAACTCCACCCTCACCTACTGCTTGGAGGACCCAGAGTACCCAGAGTACGAGATTAAGGGTGCCATCAGTGCTGATCATCTATTTGCCAAGAAGTACGCTGATGTTGCTGACCAGTCAGCTGATGACTTAGTTGATGCGGTCACCAAGGATCAGGAAGAAGCCTTCGACTACTCCTACTACACTGGAGCCACGACTGGTGACTCCCCCTACGACGCCACACACTGGGGAGGTCCAGAGGGATACATCTGCCCCTCTGACGTGGTTTACGCCATGGCCAAGCGAGCCCAGAACCTGGAGGGCAAGTGGCGCGTCATTGTGAATGATGTTCACTACTACACACAAACAGCCAGGCTGGAGACTTGTCTGTTCCCTGAGGCTGCATGCCGTGCCCTGGCTCCCTGCTACAAGAGCCACTGTACCCAGAAGTATGTCTACCACCGCCTCCTCTCCTTCGACCCCTGTGATGCCTACAAGGGACTCTTCATCGACATCTACAAGATGCCATCAGCCTGTTCCTGCCACATCCCTGCCTAAGTCACACAATGATGAAGGCATGGCTACAGAACCTTGAGATCATGACTGAGGCTCCGTAGCCACACCAGAACTATCGACACGACCTTTGAACCCCGACCCCACCCTAGCGGAGGAGAAGCCCCGAGATGACTGGAGAACTGCTTTCTTCACCACCACCACCATCATCAAACCAGGGACTCCCGGGACGCTCCACCCGCTATATTCTCTCTCTCTCAACCCTTTCTTATCTAACCCTCCTTCTATACCATGTGAGTGCCAGATGCGAGAAGTTACTGTACTATTTATTTTTGTCAATAAATGAGTGTTCATATACCGTGTCTTTTGTTCTCCTGTAATAGAAATATAACATTGATTCAGTATGCATTATATTATGTATAGTATACATGTTTATTAATAATAAGACCTACTTCATTTGTGTGTTCAAATATATTGCTATATTATATACATATACAGTATATCTTAAGTATAAGCATTTTCTATTTTGTAAGTTTACACCCATCCATACTTACATTCACTCGTCTACACACAATAACAAAATATATACATCTACAATATATTCTATATATTTTATGAGTTGTATTGATAAAAAGTTGAATAGAAATTAAGAAGAAAATACTGGAAGCTTTACTAATGATTGTTTGTTTGGCTTTGATGCGTGACTATATAGCTACTATCATTAGTTGTGGTCTTCTTACATTAAGTGCTAATAATTATTTTATAGCAATAATGCCTAAACAAAAGGACACACTGTCTGCAAAGCGAGACACTACTGCATTACAATACTATATATATATATTTTTTTTAAATAGGACTTCAGAGGCTATCTACCCTATTGGATTATTAAGCCAGCACACTAAGTCAAGAATAACGTCAGGACTGGAGCCTCTCTGCGAGAGCTCCATTCCCTTCCAATGAATTCTATATCACTAACTCGCTCTTTTTTTCATAATACCTTACTGAACACACGGAAAGTTTAGGAACATACAGTATGCTTACAATTGAGCCACATACATTATTGGAATACTTTATAACAATTATGCATTTTGGTACCTTATTATACACTCTATCAATATCTTCCAACTATATGATTGCTTGCACAAATTCAGGAACTATATGATTGCTTGCACAAATTCAAGAACTATAATTGATTGCTTGCACAAATTTAGGAAATGAGGAAAGGAAAAGACAACAAATGTATGAAATGCAGTTAAACTTTCTTACTTTCAATAATCAAATCGGCTATTTATTGGATTCCATTTTCTGATTTAGCTTCTATTGGGTTGTTTGCCAAGTTTACATCAAATATGAGTTAATCGGTGTCACACGAGCGGGGTTTTTTCCGGCAACTTTTTCAGACAATTGTGGTCTGGCATCTTCTGAATTGAGGTTATATATTATTTCAGTTTTTCAAAATCATATGTATTCAGTCTAAATGTCGATTCCAATGCGAAATACCAAAAATTAGTACGAGAAAAAACTTGCTCGTCACAAATTTACGGAAAATCGCTCGTGTGACATCGCTTTTAATTAGGTGCACATATCCTTTGTGTGTGCATACTTAAGGCGGTTTCACACGAGCAATTTAACGTCAATTTTTACGGGCAATTGTAGTTTGGCAGCTTCAAAATGTAAGTCCCATGAGAATTGAACTGTCTAACATAATCTACCTTCGATCTAGTTTGCGATGCCAATGCGAAAGAGCCTCAAAATAGTACGAGAAAAAAAATGTACTCTTCGAAAATTGCCGGAAAATGCGCTCGTGTGACACCACCTGTAGATAATAAAGAAGAATATGATACAGCTATACATTTCATGATGCAACTTTTAATATATTAGGATCAATTTCAAGAGACGAAGACACATTTCATGTCTATTTTCTTGCTATTAGTAGACGATTGTTTTTAATTAGGATAGGTATATGAAAGTCAGAGGGTTAATTGGGGTAGTGTTTAACCTTTTAGTGTCCACAGATCCGTCCTAACCTGTATAAAATCGTTTAATAACAGCTAGAATAGACTGTCAAATCGCGCCATGGTCCTCAAAGGGTTAAGAAAACAAAAGCAAATATATATATTGACGCATATGGTTAATTTGGCGACTGTTGTGTTGTTTGCTACGCCATGTTAATCATAATATACCCATCGGATTGAATGGGAAATACATGACTACGAAAAAATTTATCGCCATGATGAAAAATAATACGTATTGTAAACTTGTTTGTGTCTTGAGGATATGTTCTCTCCAATCAAGCATTCACGGCATCATGAATTTCTATCACTGATGAATATGAGGATAGATCTTAAGGGTAGATTATTACTTCAAGGGGTGTTTTTCTGGCCTCCCTTCTCCCTCAAGTTTAACACATTACTTTTGACATTGTAGAACGTTCGGCCCCCTTAATTTGACGATTTTTAGACCCTTTGTGCCATTAGTTGTCAATTTCTTCCTGGATTGTGATAGCAAGTATAAGAAGAACCGGCCGGAACAATTTTCAACCGAAAAGTGTACAAATATTTATCTTGAAGGGGGATCTTGAGGTATATTTTTTAAGATTGATGGATTTCTACGTAGCAAACTAAAAACCTCCCCTAAAACATACAGAATACTAAAGTACCATTATTAACTTAACTATGTTATCCAAGAGTAACCATAATCACTCTTGAAAGGCCTGTTATTGAAGGGGTGAATAGTTGACGTGTAGGAGCCAGTAAATAATTCCCTATAGTAACCCTGTACTCAGCCACAGCGAAGGGCGTATATTCTATTTACAAATGACGGTGACACACGAGACCTTTTATCGTCAACTTTGAAGGGCAATTTCTTTCTGGCAACATTTTCAGATGATTCTGCATTGGTATTTTAACTTTAAAACAAATAGGGAATGGGCCTGAGTAAATACATACATACATACATAGATACATACATACATACATACATACATACATACATTTTAACTAGACTGAAGGAACAGTCATTCAATGAAATTCGTGGACCTCCCCTATTATAAATTATGGACGAATATCTCTGCAACGAATTTATGAATACGTTTGTCTATACATCAACTGCAAAGTAATATATACTATATATTGGAAAGGCAGTTCCATCATAAAATCAATCCAGATAGTTATAATTGCATAAAGGATAACATAGGGGCTCCACATATTTTCGTAAGTGCCTGTGCATTAAATAAGTGACAGCATCGTGAACCGTGTGTTTCAGAAGCAGACAGACAGAATTGCAGAAAAGAAGTGAAGGGAAAAAAAGTTCTCGTCTACTATCCCTTTTAATGGTTGTTTTATTTTATGGATCCCTTTCTCCCTCATATTTAGCCCCATTAGTTTTGAGATGTTAAGACGTTTGTTTCATTAGCTTAGTAAGACCTTTCGACCCCTTTTTTTTTTTTTTTTTTTTTTTTTTTTTTTGATGGAGGTCTTGGGAGGAAACTAAAGAAAATCATAAATAAATAAATGCATGAACAAATAATAACAAACCTCCCCTTAATAGAGATGAAACTACCTCCGCAGCGACCGTGAGCTTCGTCTTACCGTAACTCAGTCAGTGAATGTAAAAGTTATTTATAGCGTATTTGCTGCGTCACGTCACGGGAGTCTGTGGATAGCTGCAGGGTATATAAGGAGGTGTGGGGTGAGAAGCAAGCACAGTACAACTCACATCTCCACGGCAGCAACATGGTTCTTTCTCTGGTGGGTCACTAACACTATTCTTGACTTACAGTGTGCTGGCTTATTAATCCAGATGGGTTGATAGCCTATGTATATATATATATATATATACAGTATACATTTTCGAACAATGTATTTTAGTTTTTCAGCTAGGCTAACAAAAATTCCTTCCCACACTAAAGAAACAATTTCCACCCAGACCTCCTTCAAGCTAAATTTGTACATTTGTTGATAGAAAAAGTTCAGGCCGAAGCCCGATTTCTTCCATTTCTTACAGTAGTAGATTGACTCTGCCTAATTCATCTGTATCAACCATATCCCTACAACTAGAGATAGAGTCTGGCACAAATCTTTAATTTCCAAACTGCCCTCCTTCGGTTTCTGTCCCTCTATTTATGCCTTTGTCTCTAATTTCCTTTCCGGCCGTTCCATAGCTGCGGTTGTGGACGGCCATCGCTCAATTCCTCATCCTATCAACTCCAGTGTTCCTCAGGGTTCTGTCCTATCTCCTATTCTCTTTCTAATTTTCATAAATGATCTTCTCAACTGTACATCTAGTCCCATCCATTCATATGCAGTCGACTCTACTTTACACCACTCAATTAGTTTTCCAGAACGCCCCAGCCAGCAGTCCCTCAAAAGTAAACGTAATGAAGCCATAAAATGCTTATCTTCTGATCTAGCTACTATTTCCAATTGGGGTAGAGAAAACCTTGTTACATTTAATGCTTCCAAAACTCAATTTATCCATCTTGCTACCCGTCTGGAACCTTCAGAGGACTATCCCTTATTCTTCAACAATACAAAAATCAACGATTCATCTTCCCTCAATGTTCTCGGTGTCTCTTTTTCTTCTGCTCTCACTTGGAAAGACCATATTACCAGCCTCGCTAAGGCAGCCTCCCAGAAGCTGGGTGTACTCAACCGTCTCAAGGGGTTCTTTACCCCTGCGCAGCTACTTGCTCTGTACAGGGGCACAGTACATCCTTGTATTGAGTACTGTTCACATGTGTGGGGAGGATCATCTCACACCGCACTCCTAGATAAAGTAGAAAGGAAAGCCTTTCGTATCATTAACTCCCTTCCACTCACCAACTCTCTGCAATCTCTCTCTCTTCGCCGCAATGTTGCATCTCTCGCTATTCTATCGCTACTACAATAATCAGTGTTCCTCGGAGCTTTCCCAGTGTATACCACCTCCTCTACGTAGGGTACGTAGGGTTGCCTTGCAACACAATCCCACCCCTACTCTGTGCAACTCTCCAACCCAAGAGTGAAACGCTATTCTCAGACTTTCTTCTATTCAACTGCTGAGCTCTGGAACTCTCTCCCAGAATCAGCCTTTCCCTCTTCCTATGACTGAAATTGCTTCAAACTCCGTGTGTCCAGACATTTTAGCTCGAACGTCCCTTGATTTCGGCCCTGTCACTCTTTGAAATCTGGGGGAGGCACTCGCTGCAGGCAGTTATGCCTTTTGTCTCCCTCATTCATAAAGAACAAAAAAAAATATTACAACTTGCCATATTCTGCTTTATCAGCCTCCTTCTTTGCTGTCTCCAATGTTCCCTTACATAGAATTCCTGTATTGAAATGTGCCTATAAGCACAATTCTATACCAATGTCACACGCATTAACTTCTTCAAATTCAACACCCACTTGTACATTTCCTACTCCCTTACTTGTTCTGAGACACTACTCTATACTGTATATCGATTATTTGATATATGCTCTGGATGTGATGTCCCGAGTTCAAATCCTGGGAGGACCATATGCTTTCATTAGTATATTCATGTACGTTGGGGTTTGTAATGAATGCTTAATGTGAAGAATGGGGTGTTCCTATATAATAATTATTATATTTCACTGTAATTATCTGCATGCAAGTAGGAACAACTCTATCATTTCTAAACAAACAGATATTCTCTCTTATCAGCTATTTGTACTTGCTGTTGCTTTTATATTCTTATACTTTAACTTTCAAAGGAATACCAATGAATGTAAAGTAATGTGAACAACAGACATTCGGGTCTTAACCCTTTCTGTACCGGAAACGTCTATTTAATAATATTCTAGCTATATTTACATGATTTTGTGCAGCTTAAGAAGGATCTGTGGTAGCAAAAAGGGCTAAGTGAGATTGTTTGAAGCCTGCTAATAGTTGGAGGCCCTTTTTAAACGAATAACATCGCCTAACAGTATCCACAACAAAGTTAAAAAGATATCACCGGCACTGAATAGGTTAATGAGGCAGCTTTTTTTTTATTAAAGTTCCATAGATATATGTATTATTATGTAATTGTATTCAATATTATTATAATTAGCTTAGTAAGACTCTTTTTCAGCCAGAGGAGAGCCACTGAGTAACTTGATACACCAATGGAAAATGATGAACTTAAGTTCAACTCAGCTACAGCATAAGGGAATTTTCAAATAGAAACATATTATCTGGTTGTAAATGGGCAAAACGACCTGATTATAAGCCATTAAATCCATTATGCTCAGCTTTAAATAATCAATTACTCTTTTTTATCTTTTCTTTCTAGTCGGTAATTCTGGCGTGTGCCGGAGTCTCGTTGGCCTCAGTTCCTCCCCCTCCCCCGTACGGCCACCGCCAGCGGTCATACGCCCCCCAGCCAGCCTATGGTCACCAACCCTCCTACAAAGACTCCTACTGTGACCCCACTGCACCTCCTACTTGCGCTACTGGCCACGAGACATTCTGTTTGGAAGATCCTGAATATCCAGAATACGAAATCAAGCACGCCATCAGTGCTGACCAATTGTTCGCTAAGAAATATGCTGACATTGCAGACCAATCTGCTGATGACCTCGTTGAACATGTAACAAAAAAGCAAGAGGAATCGTTTGATTACTCTTATTATACTGGAGCTTCAACTGGCAAGTCTCCATATGACGTAACCCACTGGTCAGGTTACGAGGGATACATCTGCCCCTCTGGTGTGGCTTACGCCATGCCCAAGCGAGCCCAGAATGTGGAAGGCAAGTGGCATGTCATTGTGAATGATGTTCACTACTACACACAGACAGCCAGGCTGGAGACTTGTCTGTACCCTGAGGCTGCATGCCGTGCCCTGGCTCCCTGCTACAAGAGCCACTGTACCCAGAAGTATGTCTACCACCGCCTCCTCTCTTTCGACCCCTGTGATGCCTACAAGGGACTCTTCATCGACATCTACAAGATGCCATCAGCCTGTTCCTGCCACATCTCTGCCTAAGTCACACAATGATGAAGGCATGGCTACAGAACCTTGAGATCATGACTGAGGCTCCGTGGCCACACCAGAACTACCGACACGACCTTTGATCCCCGACCCCACCCCAGCGGAGGAGAAGCCCCGAGATGACTGGAGAACTGCTTTCTTCACCACCACCACCACCATCATCAAGCCAGGGACTCCCGGGACGCTCCACCCGCTATATTCTCTCTCTCTCAACCCGTTCTTATCTAACCCTTCTTCTATACCATGTGGGTGCCAGATGCTGAATTTACTGTACTATTTATCATAAATAAAAAAATATAAAAATATTGAAAACTATAAAATCTACATGAATAGTTTCTTTTATCCTACCAAATGAATGCAAACATTGGTGATGAATACATATTCAAACAATATAACTGTTATCCTGAGAGTTTTAACATGTCCAAGCAGGGTTTTTTTTTAATCTAGGAGAGTTACAATGCATACACAAATTCACCAAAGAATATAACAGGATTAATGTAACACAAGTGTATCTCATGTATGGCAATAAGATAAATATACAGAAATACAAAATCTTAGTCTTAGGGATATGGTAGCTATACAGAACACATTAGTCAGTGATGGAAATAGATCTAGAAATGACAGGCACTGTGAAAGAAAACTAAAAATTTAGGGGACACTAATTTATCTGCAAGGTTCAAGCAAGTGTAAGGCAATGTGATGGATGAGATACTACCAATACTACAAGATAATACTGCAGCTGGCAATGACAAACAGGGTGCTCATGTTGCGGCATCTGGATAACTGTCGGGGACAGACTTCCCTTCTCGTCTTGCTGTGGTCTTGATTGACTGCCGGGGTGGGGTCTGGAAATATCTTTTGAGGTAGATCTACGCAGCTGTCCAGCTGAAAAGAGGGCTAGGGATTTAGTATCTGAACAAGGGAAACAGTCAAAAATAAGTTCACACAGTAAGTCCCAAACAATACCCGTAACCCCAGTATAAACATCCACCTTTCGACTGTCTGATAAAGTCGAGAGTCACGAACAATGGCTAGATCAGCCTGTTGCAGGGAAGTGAACAATTTAACATCTGAATAGGGACAGTCACGAACAAGGCCCTCAATTCTGTCACCAGGTACGGCAGTAGCTGATCCTTGAACAACAGCTATGGTACAAGGTAGTTTCACAGTTAAGTCACAAACAATAACTGGACTTGTGGCTGAGTCACAAACAACAGGCAATTCAGTCTGCCTGGTCCCTGTTCGGTTGTGGTGTTCTCTCTTTCGCTTGCGTGGCCTCTGTTGATTGATTTCCGGGATATAATGGCCCAGAGGTTCAGGCCCGGATCTATGAGGCCGGGGGTAGCCTCTCTGCTGGTAGCGGCTGTCTGGTCTGGTCGTGTGCACGGAAGAAGGGCGCGGGGCAGGGTGGGAAGGTTGATAGTTGTGTCTTTCCTGCTCGGCAACCCGGATGGCTGCCACTCTTACTCGCCTTGTCTATTTGTGATACATATTAAATAGATATACTGGAATTTCATTAAGCTCTCATGTAAACAAATATATTCTCTGGACAGTAAGCAACAAACATATTTCCTCTATAGACATATGGTATAATGACAATATATACATATATATATATATATATATATATATATATATATATATATATATATATATATATATATATATACCCGGTATATATATAATATATATTAAGTTTTTTTTTTTTTTTTTTTTTTTTTTTTTTTTTTGAGACAATGAACGGAGGAAGGAAAAACACAGATAAAACAAAAAGGTCCATGTGCCTAAAGGCATCCTCCATTCATAAAATGTTTGTAACAACTGGATTAAAACTTTTGTAGATTGTAAGTTTGTGGAAAGCAACTCGAGGAAAGTGAATTCCAAAGAGTAGTAGTTCTAGGGATAAATGAATTTTGATAAGCAGAAGTTCTGCATTGTGGAGGAGAAAGTGTAAATTCATGGGCGCTCTCAGCTGCCCTAGTTCTACGGGGAAAGATGTGGAGAGGCGGCACAATTGAAGCAAGTTCCTCGGGACAATTACTGTGAAAATATCTGTAGAATAATGCAAGGGATGCAACGTTTCTTCGTATGGATAATTTAGGAACGTCCTGTGTGATTGCAGGGGTATTGATTAATCTAATAGCTTTATTTTGAATTTTGTCCAACTGCCTCAATGCAACCACTCCACTTCCACTCCACAGAGGTGAACAGTAATCCATCTGAGAACGCACATGACTTTTATATATTACGGCCAACTGCTCGTCAGTGAAGAATTCTCGAACTCTGTACAGGAGTCCCAGTTTTTTAGAGGCATTCTTAGCAATGCTTCTAACATAATGTAACCAGCTCAAGTTAGTAGTTAATGTTACACCGAGAATGTCAATACTAGGGGAAGTGGGAATATTTATATCATTAAAAAATATATGGGAGTCAGTGAGATTCTGTCGGTTAGAAAATTGAATGTACTTGGTTTTCTGTGCATTAAAGGAAACTAGATTCTTTTGTCCCCATTCATTAATTCTAGAAAGGTCCTGGTTCAGAGAAATTGCAGTGTTTATTTTTGAATTTATAAGATCGGGTTGGGTGAAAGAATTGGTAAATGTGAAGGAACTATGGGAGTGTTGAGTCATCTGCGTAGGAATGTATTGGATTATGAGTGGTAGATATGAGATCATTGATATGAATGAGGAACAGAGTTGGGGCCAAAACTGATCCCTGGGGAACACCAGCATTTATTGAGTGAAATTGAGAATGAAGGCCATCTACCATTACACATATTTTTCTGTTATGAAGATAAGAAGAAATTAGTGGAACTAATGATGCAAGGCCGTAGTGTGACATCTTCGACAATAAGGATTGATGCCAGACTCTATCAAATGCCTTTGATATATCCAGTGCTATTGTATGTGTGTCACCATGTTGGTCTGTAGCTTGGTTGATTTGATGTGTAAGAAGGCAAAGAATGTCTGCAGTTGATCGACATCGTCTAAAACCATATTGCCTATCACTGATTAATTTATTATTCTCAAGATGCTTAATTGTGTGATTATTTAATATAATTTCAAAGACTTTACCAAGAGTGGAAGTTATAGCTATTGGTCTGTAGTTTGATGGATCTGAAGAGGCACCTTTTTTAGGAACTGGATGGATGTTTGCTTCTTTCCAGGGTACTGGGAAGCATGAGGTATGAGTACACAGACGGAAAATTTTGCCAATACAGGAGCGAGCACCAAGGAGCAATTCTTAAGTACTATTGGAGGAATTTCATCTGGACCAGGAGCCTTATCTACTGAGAGATTCTGCAAAATAGTTTTGACATGTCTGGTATGCATCTTAAGTGAGGGAATTTCAGGCGAATTAAAATTAAGTACAGGGACATCTTGATTTATTTCATCTAAGGTTGAGTTGGTGGAGAAAATATCCGCAAGAAGGTTAGCTTTACGTCGTGGGTCACTTACAAGATTGCCAGTCGGAGATTTTAATGGTGGAATGGATGAAGCAGTAGTGAAGTTGGATTTGAATGAGTTAAGAGTAGACCAAAATATTTTGTTATCATTTGGATTATTTAGAAGTTTATTTGCCTGCTTGTGGAGAAAGTTTGATTTAGTTAGGTTTAATACAGTTTTGGCATGATTTCTGATGTTTCTAAAGTAATTAAAGGCTTCATGTGTTTTTGATCTTGTGTATGCATTGTAGGCTATTGCTTTTTGTTCAGTTACTCTAGCACAATTATGGTCAAACCATTTAGGTGAATTAGATCTTTTACTGTACTTTTGATGAGGAATAAAAGTTTCCATTCCAATTTTTACAAAATCTTGTATGTGGCTCAAGGTGGTGTGTGCATCATTAGAAAAGAAAGAGGTCCAGGGAATATCAATAAAGAAACCTTGAAGACCCTCCCAGTCTGCCCTATCGTAATGCCATTTAGTCACCAAAACAGGTTCAGAGTGGGAAGGTGTGGTAGGTGATAGACAGGTGGCCTGTATCAGACAGTGATCAGAAGATCCAAGCGTTACCTCACTGTAACATCATAATTTTCTGAATTGGTTGTTAAAAATAAGTCCAGTAGGTGGGAATTATGATTAGGATTATCTGGTACACGGGTTGGTTGGTTGACTAGTTGAGTGAGATTAAATGAGTCTGCAAATATCTCACATTCAAGACCAGCATCATCAGTCCTGGCTGAATGAGTGAGCCATTCAACATTATGGACATTAAAATCACCCAACACAGTGATTTCAGAAGAAGCATTTAAGTTGAGAACACTGAGTTGTGAGGACAGAGAATCAAAAAGACTTTGCTCTGGAGGCGTATTTGGGGAACCGTAGATGCAACATATGTATTTAAATTTACCAGCAGAAATTAATTTGTATATAGAATAATCAAAATAGGGACAATTGAAACTAGTAACCTCCTCCAGGGCAATTTCAGATTTTGCGAAGCAACATACACCTCCTTTAGGTCTGAAATTTTGGAGCAGTTGATAACCTGGAAAATTAAATCCAGACGTGTCAGATGTGGATGTTACTTGAGTCTCTGTCAAAAAAAGGAGAGTAGGGATTCTGCTTGAAGAAATTGATGTACAGAATTGATGTTAGAGTGAAGTCCCCTTATATTGCTAAAGAAAAAGCTGCACCGACGAGCAGCTTTGGGACGTTGCAATGCTCTTGACACAGTCGCATGATGACGACCGGGAGGGCCCTGTGTCAATGACCCAACCCTGCCAGGGGTGGATATCCGAGGGACCACCAGGTTTTCTCTTAACAATTGTACTGCCATATTTATTTGGTAAAGGTGTATGGTGTTACATGTATGATATGTAGTGGGAAGAGTAGTGTTTTATGGATAGAAGATAGCGATGTAGGGCAATGTCGTGAAGTTGGATGTGTATGTTATATAAAGAGGGTTTTCCTGATATCCCTGATGTGTGAGGCAGAAAGATATGTATCCAGCTACCAAGGCTTGGGAGAGAAAATGGAATTCAGGCTATTCCCTGAGTCTCCCGAAACCTTGGCGGTAGTACTTCCCTGGGCGGGGATGCCTACCCCTACTACCTACAGTATATATATATCACAAATACACGTGAGCCACTAAATGTTTCTAATCTCTCAGTGGGGTTCGAATCGCCGACCGTCAGGACGATAGCCAGCGCTTTAATCAACTGCCGTGGTGTAGTTGATTAAAGCGTGGCTATCGTCCTGACAGTCGGCGGTTCGAACCCCACTGAGAGATTAGAAACATATATATATATATATGTATATATATATATATATATATATATATATATATATATATATATATATATATATATATATATAAATACAGTATAATTATACAGTATATAATTATATAGTATACTGTATATATATATATGCAGTCTATCTATCTATCTATCTATATGCTCAGGCCCAATCCCCATTTTGGGGGTAGCCGACTCAAGACAGAGCAAGAACAGGTAAAACACAAAAACAACATAAAACAACAAATAAACACAGATAAAAAGCACAAACTCACACACATCCAGGTCACCCAGGATGCAGTACATTTATTTATTTATTTATATATATATATTATAGTTTGTGTCATCTAATTAGGATCTTAAAAGTCACAAGTGGCATAATATTAGATTGATTAATATATTTACTGCAGAATATTCACTATAATTACTTACAACGTCATGATATACATGTTAAAAAGGGTATTTCTCTGGACCCCCTTCATCCTCATACTTAGCCCTTTTAGTTATGAAATTATAAGAAGTTCGCCGCATTTCTTTGGCAGTTTTAAGAACTTTCGCCCCATGTGTGTGTCAATGTTTAGACTTGTGCGAATTACGTGTCATTTTTTCTGGTGGGGGATACCAATCATTAAATTTAGTAGGAACAGAAAATATGCACAAATTTATCTCGAGGTGGGGAGTTGGGGGTATTATTTTAGCTTGAAGGAGGTACGGGGAGGAATTTACAAAAACAAAACAAAAATAAATAAAGAAAGAAGTCGCTATACTAATAAGCTTCTGGGCTCCATAGGCAAACTTTTGGGCGTGCAATTTGATGCAGTTTTGATCGCCTTGCACTCCCTTGATCGACAGGCCTAGGTCATGCCATTGTTATACAGAGCCTTAAGTGGACATTAAAGAAGTGAACATATACCATGAATCGCTAATATCGAGCTACCCAAACTCTTGCCGTCTACCAATGGCACGGTATGGGATCGAACTGAAGACCCATTATCAGCAATCAGATAAGCTACCAACCATTACAAGGCTCGTGGCAATCAAAAAATTTGAACGGATATGCGAATTTTTGGGTACACAGGTGAAATTTTTGATACACAGGTGAACTTTTGGGTACACAGGTTAACTTTTGGGTACACATGTGAACTATTGGGTACACGAATGAACTTTTGGGTACACAGGTGAATGTTTGGGTGCACAGGTTAACTTTTGGGTACACAGATGAACTTTTGGGCACACAGATGAACTTTTAGGTACACAGGTGAGCTTTTGGGTACACGGATGAACTTTGGGTACCGGTGAACTTTTGGGTACACGGATTAAACTTTTGGGTACACAGGTGAACTTTTGGGTACGCAGGTGAACTTTTGGGCACAGGGGTGAACTTTTGGGCACACAGGTGAACTTTTGGGCACACAGGTGAACTTTTGGGTATGCAGATGAACTTTAAGTACACATGTAAACTTTTGGGTACACGGATGAACCTTTGGTTACACAAGCATCGTTGCCATTTGTTTTAACACAGCCGGACTGACAGCCAGGACGAGAGTCCATGCTTTAATAACGCAATGGTAGAGTTGATTAAAGCATGGGCTCTTGTCCTGACTGTCGGTGATTCAAGCCCAGCTGAGTGTATAAACACTAAGTAGCTCACGTGTATTAGTGTACTAGTGAGATATAATATATATATATATATATATATATATATATATATATATATATATATATATATATATACTGTATATATATATATAGATACATATGCAGTATATATATATATATATATATATATATATATATATATATACGTATATACTATATATATATATATATATATATATATATATATATATATATATATATATATATATATATATATATAATAATTTTAAACCGAGAATATACAACTGGTACATATGATCTGACATTGTATAGTTTCCTTATCATTATAAATTAATTCTGAATTGAATAATATGTACTATACAGTATTTGCATTATTGCATGTAGTTTATATTATTGTCTTCATATTCTGTATATTAACATTTTCTGGTATTTTAGCAGATGTGCTCAAAAGCATCCACTAGCAGATCTTGGCCTCTTGTAATTATAGTGTAGATTATTATATATGTTTATATATTTGTTTCAATGGCAATAAACATTTTAATATTAATTTGAATTTGAATTATTATATACAGTATTATATGCCTATATTATTGATATGTTAAAACGGTAGACAGACAGGTAGATAGAAAGACAGACAAAGAGAGAGAGAGAGAGAAATATATATATAGATAGATAGATAGGTAGGTAGGTAAATAGATAGATAGATAGATACTTAGATATGTAGATAGATGTGTAGATGGATAGTTAGATAGATAGATAGAGAGAGAGAGGGAGAAAGATATATATATATATATAGATAGATAGATAGATAGATAGATAGATAGATAGATAGATAGATAGATAGATAGATAGATAGATAGATAGATAGATAGATAGATTGATTGATAGGTAGATAGATGTATAGATACGTAGGTAGATAGGCAAGGTAAATATAAACACTTCTGCTTGGTTATCTACACGAGAATTATGCCAAGACTCACACCAGGGGCCTGGGGGGGGGGGGAGGAGGGGAATACTTCATGTTATAAGGTGTGTGTTTTACAATAATCACTTGTCCCATTACACGTATCATATTGCTGCATTAGGCAATTTCTCTCTCTCTCTCTCTCTCTCTCTCTCTCTCTCTCTCTCTCTCTCTCTCTCTCTCTCTCTCTCTCTCTCCTTCTCTCTTTATATATATATATATATATATATGTATATATATATATATATATATATTATATATATAATATATACAGTATATATATATATATATATATATATGTATATATATAATATATACAGTATATATATAATATATATATATATAATATATATATATAATATATATGTATATATACTGTATATACAGTATATATATACATGTATATACTGTATATACAGTATATACTGTATATATATATATTATATATATATATATAATATATATATATATAATATATATTGCAAACAATCAGTGTACTATAATTATCACTATGTGTGTTAAAGAAAGAAACCTCACAATACCAAATGATATCGTCGGTGTCTCTTAACGGGGGGATCTAAGCAAAGTGTTATTAGCCAAACAATTATTAACCAAGACATTATACACAAACCACCACTCTGTAATGGGTCCTTGTCATTAACAAGTGGGCATCAAACCATCTGCAGGGAGAGTTCCACCGCCTTGCATCTTTAACGGGGGTCACCTGCTTGTTTTATCTCCTGTTCTCTCTTTCTCTGGCTTGTATCCATTCGGCCCCATTCAGCCTACTGTTTTAAGACGTTTATCCCCATCCAGGTGTCGATTTTTTTCCTGGCGAGCAGTAGCGGTATACACAGAAATGTATATAAAATGGATATTACCGGGAAAAGGTTTAGAATATCCCTTCTTACAAATGGCTATTACCGGGAAAAGGTTTAGAATATCCCTTCTTACAAATGGCTCTCGTGTATATTTGTTCTGAGAAAACTGGGAAAACCTCTTCCTGCTGAGTCATCGCCCTATGCTTGACTTCTTATTCTTCTTCTTCTTCTTCTCCTCTTCCTCCTCCTCATTCTTATTCTTCTTCTTCTTCTTCTCCTTCTTCTTCTTGGAGTTGCTGGCCTCTCAGAACTCATCATTCTCTCTTCCAGCTTAATGCCATATCACCGGCACCTCCAGGGCAGCTCGAGTGTCGCATATATAAGCAAGGGGTCGTGCACGTCACAACACATTTAGCGCAGGGCACTCTTGGGGATTATTGTGTGTGTTTGTGATCTTGCAAGTACTCTGATTTACTCAACAGGACGCGGTGAGTACTTTGAACTTATTACGAGAGAGAGAAAGAGAGAGAGAGTGTGTGTGTGTGTGTGTGTGTGTGTGATCTTGCAAGTAGTCTGATTACTGAACAGGACGCGGTGAGTACTTTGAACTAGTTACGAGAGAGAGAGAGTATGTGTGTGTGTGTTTGAAGGGGGGAGGGGGGGGGGGGGTGCTAAGGAATTGTATTTATGAGTGTGTAGATGTGGCGACCCCACCGCCGGTCACTTTTGTGGCCCTGGGGTTGGGACTGGGAATCCCACCTCCAGAATTTACTTCCACTAATTGATCAACAAGCCAAGGAGCTGGGCCCTCTACCTGCCAAGGGCCTAGCTCCCAGGCTTGTTGATCCATGTATCCCCCTTTAACCCGTTCTGTAGCGGCGACGTCTTTTTAATTTTATTCTAGCTATATTCAGACGATCGTTTGTACCTTAAGAAGAATCTGTGATAGTAAAAAGGGATATATGAAATTGTTCGAAGCCAAGCCTGTTATTAAGCTAAATAACATCGTCTAAACATAGCTAGAATATTATGAAAAAGACGTCACTGATACTGAAGGGAGTTAAGGAAGTGCGGGTTTAGATACTGCCTGACTAACTATTTATTTGCATTATTTTATTGTTTGTTTGTTGTTTATTAATACAGAGCAAGACAAACTTTTGGCCTGACACCAGCATGATGTACACAGTGTTGGGGGTCCTCTGTGCCTGTATTATAACAACGCACCTAGCCATCTCCACGGCCAATAAAAACCAAGTGAGTTCCTACTGAATTAATACCACTACGAATACGCCTTTCTTCCTCTATTATGGCTAACATTAGACGATTATATTTAGTTAACCCATTCAGTACCAGTGCCGTCCTTTTAAATTTATTATGTCTACTGTTAGACGATTCTATTAAGTTTAAAAAGGGTCTCCAGTAATTTACAGGCTTCGAACAATCTCACTTAACCCTTTTTGCCGCCACAGATCCTTCTTAAACTGCACAAAATCGTCTAAATGTAGCTAAAAGGAAATAAAAAAGACGTCGCCGGTACGGAATGGGTTAAGGGGAGGTTTCCACTCGAGGGATTTTTTTCTTGACCCCTTTCTCCCTCATGGTTAGCCCCATTGCTTTTGAGATTTTAAGACGTTCGCCCCATTAGTTTAGCGATTTTAAGAAGTTTCACCCCATTTGTCACATTTAAGACCTTTCGTCCCATTTAGGTGTCGATTTTTTCCTGGCGAGCGATAGCAAGCCTATAATTTAAGAGGAACCGGCTTTCGGCCGGGACATTTTTCTACCGAAAAATGTACAAATTTATCTTGAAAGGGGGTCTAGGGGGGGGTAATTTTAAGCTTGATGAAAACGTAGGGAACAAACTAAATACCTCCCCTTAACCTCATCAGTGTACGGTGCTGCCCTCGTTCATTGTGTGCAGGGTATCAGCGAACGTTTGTATTGTGTGCAGGGTATCAGCGGACGTTTGTATTGTGTGCAAGGTATCAGCGAACGTTTGTATTGTGTGCAGGGTATCAGCGGACGTGTGTATTGTGTGCAGGGTATCAGCAGACGTGTGCATTGTGTGCAGGGTATCAGCAGACGTGTGTATTGTGTGCAGGGTATCAACAGATGTGTGTATTGTGTGCAGAAGGCGAGGGCATTCTTCTACTGAAAATGCACAAATTTATCTCAAAGGGGGTCTTGGGGATATTCATTAAACTTGGAGGTCTAGGGAGGAGTGAAGGCGGTGCTGGATGGGAGGAGGGGCGTCGACTGCCTGTGGACAGAGGTGCATGGGGGCGTTTCGTTCGTGGCCACCCCTTCGGGAATCACGGCGCCCGACAATAGATAGATAGATAGATAATAATAATAGATAAATAAACAAATACATACAAATGCGGTCGTGAGACATCGGCTTAAGGGGAGTTTTTTAGTTCGTTCCCAAGACCTTCATCAAGTTAAATATTACATCCACTAGATCCCCTGTCAAGATAAATTTGTACATTTTTCGGTAGAAAAATTACCCGGCCGAAGGCCGTTTTTTTTTAATTATAGGCTCGTTGTTGCTCGCCAAGAAAAACATCAACACCTAAATGGCATGAAAGGTCTTAAAATTGACAAATGGGGCGAAAGCTCTTAAAATCGCCAAACTAATGGGAGCAAACTTCTTAAAATCACAAAAGCAATGGGGCTAAACATGAGTGAGAAATGGGTCAAGAAAAAATCCCTCAAGTGGAAATCTCCCCTTAAATAGACTGGTTCCGCTGTGCTATCACAACTAGTATAATCCACTAGTTGTGATAGCGAATCTATTATTATGTTTTCTCAACTTGGTTAATGCACGTCTGTCTATTAGTGCACGAAAGCAAAGACAAATATTGCTCTCAACCAAAGGTATATTTGTGTTTATATATACAGTAGGTCACGTGAAGTATGACTCTCTAGTTCCGCTCTCCACTGTTACACATATTGGTCTTTAAGGGGAGGCAGACCGTTTGTTTGGTCTATTAATTAATGTATTCATATTTGTTTTTAGTTTCCTCCCTAAACCTCCATCAAGCTTTGAAAAACACCCCCTTCAAGATAAATGTGTACATTTTTCAGTAGAAAAATGTCCCGGCCGAAGGCAGGTTCCTCTTAAAATTGCAGGTTCGCTATCGCTCGCCAGGAAATAATCGACATCTAAATGGCACAAAAGTTCTTAACATTGACAACGAAATAGGGCGAAAGGTGTTAAAATCGCCAAACTAATGGGCGTGCGTCTTATAATCTCCAAACTAGTGGGGCTAAACATTAGGGAGAAGGGGGTCCAGAAAAACTGTCTTCCTCCCCTTAAGTCTCTGTTCAACTGTACAGTTGGTCAAAGTTCCAGCTGACCCACCCTTGCTCTGGGGCTCACAGAATTATCTGGCAATACTGGTGTAGTGGTGCAGGGATACCACTTGCCATTAATGTGTTACCTGTGTCTGTCCTGTATATTACTGCAAATTAGACTATGTAATGTTCACGTTGTGAAGACTAAATGCTCCTTCATTAAGCAGCCACCAATAAAACAGAAATATGTATACTTATAAAATCGAGTAAAGTATGTTGTGGCAGCCAGCAGGTTTTATATGCGTTGCCAATCAGTGGATATAATAACTTGAATAATTAAGCAAATCTACGAACTTTGGATGAATATTCGAGATCATACATAGCGATGTATGCATTTTTATTTGAGATAGGCTTACTTTCCCTTGTTTAGTATATGTTCTAACAATGATATTGCCGAAATCAGATCTACCAATCCCAATCTTAGTAAGACACACCTCCTTCCTACACCAGTATTGCCAGATAATTCTGCGAGCCCCAGAGCGAGGGTGGGTCAGCTGGAACTTTGACCAACTGTACCTCTTACATATTTGATCACTACATCATTAGTTAATATGTTCTGATTTAACCATGCTTCAGATATACCACAATGATCTAGAATATGTTTGATATAGAAAATTCGCCGTGATTCGTACCCTGTGTGATTAATTTTTCGCAATAGGCAGTCGTACAGTTGGTCAAAGTTCCAGCTGACCCACCCTCGGTCTGGGGCTCGCAGAATTAGCTGGCAATACTGGTGTAGTTGCCGATCAGGAATATAATAACTTGAATATTTAAGCAAATCTACGAACTTTGGGTGAATGTTCGGGATCATACATAGCGACGTATGCATTTTTATTTGAGATAGGCTTACTTTCCCTTGTTTAGTATATGTTCTAACAATGATATTGCCGAAATCAGATCTACCAATCCCAATCTTTGTAAGACACACCTTCCTACACCAGTATTGGCAGAAAATTCTGCGAGCCCTAGAGCGAGGGTGGGTCAGCTGGAACTTTGACCAACTGTACATTATTTTGGCTTATTTCGTCCCTTTACCTGATAGTATCCTGGTTAAAAAATGTATCATTGTATTTTTAATTGTGACATTAATTGGGTGTTGTCCTAAAATGAAATTAAGAAGACGTCACCAGTACAAAAGGGGTTAATTTGAATAAATAGCAGAATATTAATGCAGAAATAATTTATAATTGACAGCTTGAGGCAAGACTCCACGTCACAAGTAGGGTTACCAAGGCAAAACACAAAATACCGCTAGATCTGTTCACAAAAGCAGCTAAAAGACCGCTATATAGTAAATGCTAGTCGAAAATCGCTAGTGTAATGCAACAATCTCTAGAATATCACTCAATGTGGCTAAAATCTCCAGAATATCGCTAGAATTCGTGTGCTAGATGTATACATTTGCCGCTATGTCAATGGAAAATACCTCTAGATCTAGGGAGAGAGTAGCTAAATGAGCAACTCTGATGGCATCATAATTATATAGCTACGAAGCACAAACAAGGACTATTATCTCTTTCAGTATTTGACGACGTATTATTTGTTCACTTCATTCTGGCTGGTATTTAACCCTTTGAGTACCAGCGACGTGTATTATATTATATTCTAGCTATATTTAGACGATGTTATGCAGCTTAGGAAGGATCTGTGATAGTTAATTAAAAGGGTTGGTTGAGATAGTTTGAAGCCTTACCATTGCTACAGGTCCTTCCTAAGCTTTATACAATCATCTAATAGTCGCCAGAATATGATAAAAAGGACGTCCCTGGTACTGAACGGGTTGAGGGAGATTTTGTTTTTCTTATCATTGTTATTTCTTCTATTTTTTGTTTTATTTGTATGTCATCCCTAGACCCCCATCAAGCTTAAACAGATACATCCAGGACCTCCCTTCAAGACACATTTGTATATTTTTTTCGGTAGAAAAATGCTGCGGCCAAAGGCCAGTTTCTCCTCCTATATTGCAGGTTTGCTATTGCTCGCCAGGGAAAAAAATCAACACTTAAATGGCACGAAAGGTCTTAAAATTGACAAAGAAATGGGGCGAAAGGTATTGAAATAGCCAAACTAATGAGCCGAACGTCTTATAATCTCAAAACTAATGGGGTTAAGCATGAAGGAGAAGGGGGTCCAGGGAAGAAAACAAAAATAAAGCTAAGTTTAACTACTTAAGGGAAGACTGGCCGTTTGTTTGGTCTATTAACCCATTTATTCATATATTTTGTTTAGTTTCCTCCCTAAACCTCCATCAAGTTTAGAAAAACACCCCCTGATAAATTTCTACATTTTTCGGTATAAAAATTTCCCGGCCGAAGGCCGGTTCCTCTTAAATTTGCAGGCTCGCTATCGCTCGCCAGGAAATAATCGACACCAAAACGGCATGAAAGGTCTTAAAATTGACAACGAAATGGGGCAAAAGGTGTTAAAATCGCCAAACTAATGGGCCGAACGTCTTATAATCTCAAAACTAGTGGGGCTAAACATTAGGGAGAAGGGGGGTCCAGAAAAACGGTCTGCCTCCCCTTAATCAAACCCTTCCTTCCAGCGTGGGTATGGGTACGATTATAAGCGTAGTTGTGGGTACTGGAGTGGTCACTGATAATATACTGTAGTCACCTTAAGGGGCCAACCTCTTATTTTGTTTCTATCTCTCTCTCTCTCTCTCTCTCTGGGTTGTATTCATCGGGCCCATTCAGCCTACTGTTTTAAGACGTTTATCCTCATTTAGGTGTCGATTTTTCCCTGGCGAGCGGAAGCGAGCCAACATATTTTTATAATGTTTTTGTCAGCACGCTAAATTTGTACATTTTTCGATAGAAAAATTTCTCCGGCGAAACCGGATTTTTCCATACAATGCTGGCTCGCTATCGCTCACCAGGAATAAATCGACACCTGGATGAGGATAAACGTCTTAAAACAGTAGGTTGAATGGGGCCGAATGGATACAAACCAGAGAAAGATGAAAAAGGAGAGAGAAAGATCAGGTGACCCCCCTTAACCCTTCCTTCCAGCGTGAGTATGGGTACGACTATAAGAGTAGTTGTGGGTACTGGAACGGCCACTGTGTCCCCAAGGAGGTGCTGTGTGTTGTGCCCGTCTCTTCCCTCGCCTGTCCTCATGGCTGCGTCTGCTGTATAGGTCAGATTGGTACTACTGTCTCAATAATAATAATAATAATAATAATAATAATAATAATAATAACAATATTCTCTTACCTCGCCTGTCTTGATGGTTGTGTCTGCTGTATAGGTAGTACTCGTAGTAACTGGCTGGTAAAGATATTATCAAGCCGGGAACCGACATAAGCCGGGTTCTGTCGCCCTCTAAAACCTTGAAGGGATTCCCAACATTGCTCTTGGCCAAGCCAAGGAGGCTAGTGTTAGGGACTCAGATGACATAGGGGTAACTCGACCAGAGGAATAACAAAGTCCAGATACCATTTGTCTCTAAGTCCATGCAGAGGCGAGTGAAGTGAGCCCTTGGTCACTTGAGCTGCTACGCAAGCGCTTCCATGTAACATATACTGGCTCCATTTGGCCTCCGAGGCCATTAAGAAGCAAGCAGAGCATAGATTGCCTATACTCGCAAGACTCCGCTACACAGCCTCTAGCCACATGACATTAATCAGGTCCTTATGACTTCCGAGCCCATTTAGAGGTGAGCACAGCGAGCCCATGTTAGCTGGGCCAGCTATGTAGACACTAGCAATGCATCATACACCAGGTCCCACCGCCCTTCTAGACCGTGTGCACAGACAACTCTTGGCACTCCTGCAAGGCTACAAAGGCTGATGGAACACCCACCTTATGTTACTCCTGCAAGGCTACAAAGGCTGACGGAACACCCACCTTATGTTACTCCTGCTAGGCTACAAAGGCTGATGGAACACCCACCTTATGTTACTCCTGCTAGGCTACAAAGGCTGATGGAACACCCACCTTATGTTACTCCTACTAGGCTATAAAGGCTGATGGAACACCCACCTTATGTTACTCCTGCTAGGCTACAAAAGCTGACGGAACACCCACCTTATGTTACTCCTGCTAGGCTACAAAGGCTGATGGAACACCCACCTTATGTTACTCCTGCTAGGCTACAAAGGCTGATGGAACACCCACCTTATGTTACTCCTGCTAGGCTACAAAGGCTGATGGAACACCCACCTTATGTTACTCCTACTAGGCTATAAAGGCTGACGGAACACCCACCTTATGTTACTCCTGCTAGGCTACAAAGGCTGATGGAACACCCACCTTATGTTACTCCTGCAAGGCTACAAAGGCTGATGGAACACCCACCTTATGTTACTCCTGCAAGGCTACAAAGGCTGACGGAGCACCCACCTTATGTTACTCCTGCAAGGCTACAAAGGCTGACGGAACACCCACCTTATGTTACCCCTGCAAGGCTACAAAGGCTGACGGAACACCCACCTTATGTTACTCCTGCTAGGCTACAAAGGCTGATGGAACACCTACCTTCTGTTACTCCTGCTAGGCTACAAAGGCTGATGGAACGCCCACCTTATATTACTCCTGCAAGGCTACAAAGGCTGACAGAACACCCAGCTTATGTTACTCCTGCTAGGCTACAAAGGCTGATGGAACACCCACCTTATGTTACTCCTGCTAGGCTACAAAGGCTGACGGAACACCCACCTTATGTTACTCCTGCTAGGCTACAAAGGCTGATGGAACACCCACCTTATGTTACCCCTGCTAGGCTACAAAGGCTGATGGAACACCCACCTTATGTTACTCCTGCTAGGCTACAAAGGCTGATGGAACACCCACCTTATGTTACTCCTGCTAGGCTACAAAGGCTGATGGAACTCCCACCTTATATTACTCCTGCAAGGCTACAAAGGCTGACAGAACACCCAGCTTATGTTACTCCTGCTAGGCTACAAAGGCTGATGGAACACCCACCTTATGTTACTCCTGCTAGGCTACAAAGGCTGACGGAACACCCACCTTATGTTACTCCTGCTAGGCTACAAAGGCTGATGGAACACCCACCTTATGTTACTCCTGCTAGGCTACAAAGGCTGATGGAACACCCACCTTATGTTACTCCTGCTAGGATACAAAGGCTGATGGAACACCCACCTTATGTTACTCCTGCTAGGCTACAAAGGCTGATGGAACACCCACCTTATGTTACTCCTGCTAGGCTACAAAGGCTGATGGAACACCCACCTTATGTTACCCCTGCAAGGCTACAAAGGCTGATGGAACACCCACCTTATGTTACTCCTGCAAGGCTACAAAGGCTGACGGAACACCCACCTTATGTTACTCCTGCTAGGCTACAAAGGCTGACGGAACACCCACCTTATGTTACTCCTGCTAGGCTACAAAGGCTGATGGAACACCCACCTTATGTTACTCCTACTAGGCTACAAAGGCTGATGGAACACCCACCTTATGTTACTCCTGCGAGGCTACAAAGGCTGATGGAACACCCACCTTATGTTACTCCTGCTAGGCTACAAAGGCTGATGGAACACCCACCTTATGTTACTCCTGCTAGGATACAAAGGCTGATGGAACACCCACCTTATGTTACTCCTGCGAGGCTACAAAGGCTGATGGAACACCCACCTTATGTTACCCCTGCAAGGCTACAAAGGCTGATGGAACACCCACCTTATGTTACTCCTGCTAGGCTACAAAGGCTGATGGAACACCCACCTTATGTTACTCCTGCTAGGCTACAAAGGCTGATGGAACACCCACCTTATGTTACTCCTGCTAGGCTACAAAGGCTGATGGAACACCCACCTTATGTTACTCCTGCTAGGCTACAAAGGCTGATGGAACACCCACCTTATGTTACTCCTGCTAGGCTACAAAGGCTGATGGAACACCCACCTTATGTTACTCCTGCTAGGATACAAAGGCTGATGGAACACCCACCTTATGTTACTCCTGCTAGGCTACAAAGGCTGATGGAACACCCAGCTTATGTTACTCCTGCTAGGCTACAAAGGCTGATGGAACACCCACCTTATGTTACTCCTGCTAAGATACAAAGGCTGATGGTACACCCACCTTATGTTACTCCTGCTAGGATACAAAGGCTGATGGAACACCCACCTTATGTTACTCCTGCTAGGATACAAAGGCTGATGGAACACCCACCTTATGTTACCCCTGCAAGGCTACAAAGGCTGATGGAACACCCACCTTATGTTACTCCTGCTAGGATACAAAGGCTGATGGAACACCCACCTTATGTTACCCCTGCAAGGCTACAAAGGCTGATGGAACACCCACCTTATGTTACTCCTGCTAGGATACAAAGGCTGATGGAACACCCACCTTATGTTACTCCTGCTAGGATACAAAGGCTGATGGAACACCCACCTTATGTTACCCCTGCAAGGCTACAAAGGCTGATGGAACACCCACCTTATGTTACTCCTGCTAGGATACAAAGGCTGATGGAACACCCACCTTATGTTACCCCTGCAAGGCTACAAAGGCTGATGGAACACCCACCTTATGTTACTCCTGCTAGGATACAAAGGCTGATGGAACACCCACCTTATGTTACTCCTGCTAGGCTACAAAGGCTGATGGAACACCCACCTTATGTTACCCCTGCTAGGCTACAAAGGCTGATGGAATACCCACCTTATGTTACTCCTGCTAGGCTACAAAGGCTGATGGAACACCCACCTTATGTTACTCCTGCAAGGCTACAAAGACTGATGGAACACCCACCTTATGTTACTCCTGCTAGGATACAAAGACTGATGGAACACCCACCTTATGTTACTCCTGCTAGGCTACAAAGGCTGATGGAACATCCACCTTATGTTACTCCTGCTAGGATACAAAGACTGATGGAACACCCACCTTATGTTACTCCTGCTAGGCTACAAAGGCTGATGGAACACCCACCTTATGTTACTCCTGCTAGGCTACAAAGGCTGATGGAACACCCACCTTATGTTACTCCTGCTAGGGTACAAAGGCTGATGGAACACCCACCTTATGTTACTCCTGCTAGGCTACAAAGGCTGATGGAACACCCAGCTTATGTTACTCCTGCTAGGCTACTAAGGCTGATGGAACACCCACCTTATGTTACTCCTGCTAGGATACAAAGGCTGATGGTACACCCACCTTATGTTACTCCTGCTAGGATACAAAGGCTGATGGAACACCCACCTTATGTTACTCCTGCTAGGATACAAAGGCTGATGGAACACCCACCTTATGTTACCCCTGCAAGGCTACAAAGGCTGATGGAACACCCACCTTATGTTACTCCTGCTAGGATACAAAGGCTGATGGAACACCCACCTTATGTTACCCCTGCAAGGCTACAAAGGCTGATGGAACACCCACCTTATGTTACTCCTGCTAGGATACAAAGGCTGATGGAACACCCACCTTATGTTACTCCTGCTAGGATACAAAGGCTGATGGAACACCCACCTTATGTTACCCCTGCAAGGCTACAAAGGCTGATGGAACACCCACCTTATGTTACTCCTGCTAGGATACAAAGGCTGATGGAACACCCACCTTATGTTACCCCTGCAAGGCTACAAAGGCTGATGGAACACCCACCTTATGTTACTCCTGCTAGGATACAAAGGCTGATGGAACACCCACCTTATGTTACTCCTGCTAGGCTACAAAGGCTGATGGAACACCCACCTTATGTTACCCCTGCTAGGCTACAAAGGCTGATGGAATACCCACCTTATGTTACTCCTGCTAGGCTACAAAGGCTGATGGAACACCCACCTTATGTTACTCCTGCAAGGCTACAAAGACTGATGGAACACCCACCTTATGTTACTCCTGCTAGGATACAAAGACTGATGGAACACCCACCTTATGTTACTCCGGCTAGGCTACAGAGGCTGATGGAACACCCACCTTATGTTACTCCTGCTAGGATACAAAGACTGATGGAACACCCACCTTATGTTACTCCTGCTAGGCTACAAAGGCTGATGGAACACCCACCTTATGTTACTCCTGCTAGGCTACAAAGGCTGATGGAACACCCACCTTATGTTACTCCTTGGGGTCAAATTATCCCTATATCAACTGGACCGTTGGCCTAGACTCCTTGGACTCGTCAACTATAGACCACAAGCCAACAGACATCCTAAAAGGCAACATCCATCAGACATATAATATATATAATTCACCCATTTTGATTTAGTGGAAGATGAACACAATAAAGATTTTGGATTGTATACCATAAACTTATACTTGTAATCGTGGATTCATAGGAAGTAACTGCGTGCTTCAATATTTTTTCTGGATGTTATTCATAAACCGTTCAAGAATCATGTCTGAAGTAGGGCTATAGAAATCCATTGCATATAATTTTAGAAAGCTTTGTCAAAGTGCTTCTTCAGATACGAATATCAAATGAGTGTGTCGTGGCAACATACTTGTATACATACAATAATTGGGATATTGAAATATTGGTATAGAATACACGCTTAATGTAATTACCTGGAATAATAATGATATATAATTATTGTGTCTTCTTGTTCACTTTTATACATATTAAAAAAAAAAATTGTATATGATATATATTTATGTATGATTATCTTAAATAGTTCATTCTTCAACGCTTGAATGCATAACATTATTTTATAAAACAGTCAGTTTTGTTAAATACAAATGATAGGATCGAATGTTTATGTGTTAGTAATATTGAAATTCTTGTTTCCCTAGGATTCTATACCACACCGTCGAATTGCAGATGTTGTCCTATTACGGCCACCACCACCAGTAGCCCCTCCACCACAAGCTCCTCCACTGCAAGGCCCTTCACCACTGGCTCCTCCACCATCGGTTGCACCACCAAAACTATGACCCATACCGACACCAGAACTATCACCACTACCGACACCACCACTAGCACCATTACCGACACTACTACGGTGTTCTTATCCATCATCCCAACAGGTTGAAACGCTAGCAAATCCGGTTCCACTATGCGTCTGTATGTCTGGAGCTTTGATCATTATTCCTTGACATAACTATGTTGATGATAGATAACCTTACAGTTGGTTATGCATCAAGTGGGCAAAGCGAGAACAGAAGGTTCTAACTATATATATATATATATATATATATATATATATATATATATATATATTATATACATGTATATATAAATCAATACATACATACCCAGTTTCTGTATCCTCCTACTATCTCTATTCTCAATTTAAAGCCAAAGGTGGATGTTGTGTGTATTTATTCAACAATCTCACTTGCTCGTGTGTTCCCAACTTTGACTCTTCTGAATTCTCAACTCTCTGGCTTAAGCTATCTTGTCACTCTATCACTAAATATATATGCGCTGCTTATCTCTCCCCTAATTCCAATGACTATCCTAAAAAATTTGACTATCTTACTTCTAAAGTGGAACACATTCTATCCATATCTCCCTTCTTTGAAATCTACATCTTAGGAGATTTCAATGTTCATCAGCACCTATGGCTTTCTTCTCATTTCACTGACCAACCTGGTGAACAAGCCTACATATTTTGTATCCTAAGTTACCTAGAGCAGTTAGTTCAGCACCCCACCCATATCCCGGACCGCCCTGAAGATCGGCTTTACATTCTTGACTTATTTCTAACCTATAATCCTTCTGCTTACTGTACACTGTAAATCTGTTCTCTCCGTTGGGCTCCTTCGATCATAACCTTATCTTTGTTTATCGAAGGAGTGCCCTTGTATTTGAACATACTGTAAAATTAGTAAATTGTTTCACATACATGCTACAATAAACAAATTTGAATTAAAAGGGTAAATACTGAACAGAATAACTCTCAGCAATTTAAGCCTAATACTTTTTCTTTTCTTTTTTTCTATTTTTTCTTTTTTAATACGAAAATGGCCACAGTGGGACCAGATGACC
Organism: Paralithodes platypus; assembly: GCA_032716605.1. Classification (NCBI taxonomy): domain Eukaryota; kingdom Metazoa; phylum Arthropoda; class Malacostraca; order Decapoda; family Lithodidae; genus Paralithodes; species Paralithodes platypus. Next base: position 56,218,693 of record CM064525.1, read on the forward strand.
GCATGCTACACACGAGTTACCAGGACGCAGACTTCGGCACCCCAGAATTCAGGACACCACACACCACTTCACTCCTGCAAACAATCACCCCTATTGTAGCGTAAGTAACTGTTATATGCAAAATAACCTATTTTATCGTAAGTACATTTGATATGCAATAGCACCTATTTTATCGTAAGTACATTTTATATGCAATATCACCTATTTTCGCGTAGGTACATTTTATATGCAATATCACCTATTTTATCGTAAGTACATTTGATATGCAATATCACCTATTTTATTGTAAGTAAATTGTATATGAAATAACCCCTATTTTATCGTAAGTAAAACAAATTATGCAATATAACTTATTTTATCGTAAGTACATTTTATATGTAAAGACCTCTATTTTGTCGTAAGTACTATATACCTGTATACAATAACCTCTATGTTATTGAAAGTATATTGTATATACAATAACCCCTATTTTATCATAACTGCATAAATCATATGTGCAGTTTCCGAATTTACAAAAAAATTACATAGATAAATAAAAATAACGAAATATTATAAATATAATAAAACTGCATACCAGCTCTGCGACCTAGAATTCTTAAATTGGTGTTTAATCTCTTTGTTAATAACGGTACATATACAGTACAGGGGAGGTGTGGTGGAGTGGTCTTGCCACTGGCCTGGTAATCCAAAGGTCCCGGGTTCAAATCCCGATGTATCAATGGGAAGATATTATTGGGATGGAATTTGTGCCGTACCTAGTATCAGTGCATTACCACAAAGCCCACCGAAACGTCAATAATATTGTGAGAGTCCGAGTGTAGGCGGTGAGACAGTGAAGCACGGGAACGAGGTGGCTTCAGAGATGGGGTCGTTTCGGGCCATGAGTGAGCACCGTGCCTCATGTGAAGGCAAGATGGCAGGTGCTCGTTGTACTCTACGTGCTTCACATGTCTCACTCCCTAGACTGGAACAAGACCTCACGGGCTTCACTGTTCATTGTAAAGCGGTGAATGTTAAGGCTCTCAGCCTATGCCCGAGAGGAAGTAAGTTGGAATATAGAAGAAAAAATATATATATATATATATACTGTACAGCTATATTATATATATATATATATATATATATATATACATATACTGTATATATATTTTACCTTTACAATTGGATTATTAATCTATAATTTGGTCAGCGTAACACCATTGTGTAGCGTTATGAATATGGGAAGCCATGAAAAGAGTGAAGTTGGGGAAAGCACCAGGAACAGATGATGGAGTGTGTGGGGAAATGTTGAGGTATGGTGGTGAGATAGTAATCGAAGGGGTATGAAAAATGGGCAAACTATCATGGGAGAAGGGGAGTGCACCTGATGACTGGAAGACAGGCATAATAGTCCCCCTATATAAGGCTAAAGGGGAAAGAAGAGTGTGTGGTAACCACCGAGGAATATGTCTTCTAAGCGTAGTAGGGAAGGTGTACAGTAGGGTAGTGATTGAGAGAGTGAGAGTGAGAACGGAGAAATAGATAGGTGACGAGCAGGGAGGTTTTAGGAAGGGAAGAGGATGTGTAGATCAGATTTTTACCCTGAATTGTGTTGTGGAGAAATATCTGGAGAAGCAACAAAAGGTGTATGTTGCCTTTATGGACTTGGAAAAGGCCTATGACAGAGTGGAAAGAGAAGGTATGTGGAAAGTACTTAGAATATACGGAGTAGATGGCAAGTTGCTGAAAGCAGTGAAGAGCATGTATGAGGGTGCAAAGGCGGCAGTACGCGTGGAGAATGAGCAGAGCGAGTTCTTTGACCTGAATGTTAGGTTGAAACGGGTGTGTGATGTCCCCGTGGTTGTTTACTGTATACATGGATGAAGTTATGAAAGAAATACAAGGAAGAGCAATGGATGTTGGTGTATCGCTGATAATAGAGGGAAATGAGTGGAAGCTGCCTGTACTGCTGTTTGCTGATGATACAGTTCTGATGAGCAATAATGAATGGGAGTTGCAGAGTCTGGTAAATGTGTTTGGACAGAGTTCGAAAAACGGAATCTGAAGGTAAATGCGGGGAAGAGCAAGGTTATGGTCTTCGAAAGGGGTGAAGCCACAGAGTGTGAGGTGAAGTTGAACGGTCAGGCTATGGAGATTGTCAGCTCATTTAAGTATCTGGGCAGTGTGTTGAGTAGAGATGAGACTATGGATGAAGAAGTGCGAGAGAGGGTGCAACAGGGGAAGAGGGTTGTAGGAACGCTGAAAGCAGTAACAAGAAATAGGGTGGTCAGTATGGAAGTGAAGAAGTCCTTGCATGACAGTGTGGTAATCCTAACACTGACTTACGGAAGCGAAGCATGGACGTTTGAGAAGAGACTCAGACCAAGAGTGAGAGGGGTGGAAATGAGTTACTTAAGAAGTATGTGCGGAGTTACATGGAGGGATAGACAGATGAATGAGGAAGTAAGAAGGAGGTGTGGTGTGGAGGTAGATGTGCTGGAAAGTGTGAAAAGGAACACCTTGAGATGGTTCGGCCATATGGAATGTATGGGAAGCGAGAGAATGACTAAGAAGGTGTACGAGAGCGAGGTGGAAGGACAGAGAGGGAGAGTAGATCGAAAGAGAAGTGCAAGGATGGAGTGAGAAAGTATATGGATGAAGGCGGTGCTAGTTGGGAGGAGGGGCGTCGACTGACTGGGGACAGAGGTGCATGGGGGCGATTCGTTCGTGGCCACTCCTTCGGGGATCACGGCGTCAGGCAATAGATAGATAGATAGATGAATATGGTGTAATTCAAATTAATAATATTTACATATTCGAGGCTTCAAAATGTATGTGAGTTTATGACCGACACTGTACACTCCACGACATAAATATGTGCCCAATGTCAACTCTCGAACTGTTAAGGGGAGACTGGCCGTTTGTTTGGTCTATTTATTCATGTATTCCTATATTTATTTAGTTCCCTCCCTAGACCTCCATCAAGCTTAGAAAAATACCCCCTAGACCCCCCTTCGAGATAAATTTGTACATTTTTCGGTAGAAAAATGTACCGGCCGAAAGCCGGTTCCTCTTAAAATTGCAGGTTCGCTATCACTCGACAGGAAATAATCGACACCTAAATGGCACGAAAGGTCTTAAAATTGACAACGAAATGGGGCAAAAGGTGTTAGCATCGCTAAACTAATGGGCCGAACGTCTTATAATCTCAAAACTAGTGGGCTAAACATTAGGGAGAAGGGGGTCCAGAAAAACGGTCTTCCTCCCCTTAAATGAGCCTCTGAAATGTGAATACAGAATTAGGCAAGAGGTAAACACATTATTGAGAAGATTCGATTCTGTTCGAGATCGCTCCAAAAACTGAAGCCCTAAAGCCGGAGTCACACGAGCCTTTTTCGAGCAATTTTGACGGGCAATTATGATCTGGAAGCTTCAAACCCTACACTTTATCAGAATGCAGCCGCCTAACATATTCTACCTTCAGTCTAGTTACCGATACCAGTGCGAAAAAGTCCCAAAATAATACGAGAAAAAACTTGCTCATGGAAAATTGACCTAAAAACCGCTCGTGTGACAGCGGCTTAACTTATGTCGTTGAGTGTACAATCACGACTATAAATGCTGCGACATCAACCAGATAACGTCAACTCCTTCATCACGAGAGGTTTATACTAAGCTGAATAAAATCGTCTGACAGTAGCTAGAATGAAATACAGAAATCATTGTAAGTTTGAATACAAAGTTTAGCAATATCTTTGGAGACGAAGGGACGATCATTATTTGGTGGGTGTCGCAGTATTTATGCTCGTGACTGTACCTTATATGTAATATACAAGAACCTCTATTCCATTATAAGCGTTTAATAAGTTAAAATAGAACTTCAGAGACTATTAACCCTCCTGGATTATTCAGCCAGCACACTGTTAGTCAAGAATAGCGCCAGAACTGGAGCCCCTTTTTGAGAACTTCAGTCCCTTGATTATAAGCATAGTCAAGAGCCTAAATTGCCGACTTGTGAGTTTCGTTCTATAAGGAACTTGGAGCTGTAGACATCGATATTTAACAGAATGTACAGCTAAAATACGGTCGTAGTACATTTATAAATACATAAAACCCAATTGAACATACCATTTATCCATCAGAAACTTACATTATTATTGCATTTCTGTGTAATATCGATGTGTACGGCTCCAACTTCCTTATAGCCTGAAACTCGCAAGTGGTGACGCTCCCATTGAATCCGATATTTAGAATCAAACACAAACCAGACAATACAATGCTTATTTCACGAAGGCTCTTTTACTGGACCCCATTCTCCCTCGTGTCTAGCCCCATTAGTTTTGACATTTTGAAAGCGTTCGGTCCAATAGATTGGCGATCTAAAGACCTTTCGTCCCATTTCATTGTACATTATAAGGCCTTTCGTGCCATTTAGGTGTTGATATTTCATACTGGCGAGCCAAAGCGAGCCTTTATTATAGGAAGAACCTACCGAAAAATGTACAAATATATCTTGAGTTTTTATTTTTTGTAGTATTCATATTTGTTTTCTTTTTTTAAGATTAATGGAGGTCTAGAGAGAGAACAAAAACAAGTAAGTATATGAATAATACTTTATTTCTCCGAAGCATTACATATTGCAGTGTGGTAAATCTCAATTCATACAATCCCCTTATTATATTTGTTCCGCTTGTGTTAGTAAAGCTTAATAACTTCTATACTGGGCCACACCATCTTAGTGTGTGTATTATCTTTTCCAGACCCAGTGCACCAGGCCATTGAACTACAGCAACCCCGTGGATGTCTTCAGGCCATACCGGATTAGTAGATACAATTATATATACAGTATATATATGGGTTTTAAGAAAGTATGTAGATGGTATTTACTGTCCATGATAAGTTATCCTTTAAAGATGTATTGGTAATAATAAAGAAAACATAATGAAAGGAAAGAAAGGCATAACAGGTGTTCAGAAGCAATTCACTGTCAATAAGTCCATTTTGATTTAACAGCATTTACCTTTTCCATTGACAATGTATAATTATGGAAGTCTAAATACACCAACAAACCTAATGTCACTGCAGTAATGTCATTATCCTTGTGTGTGTGTGTATGTGTGTGTGTAGGGACGGGCCTTCAATGATGGTCTGATTATGATCTTTCAAATGGATATAGACTATATATATATATATATATATATATATATATATATATATATATATATATATATATATATATATAGAGAGAGAGAGAGAGAGAGAGAGAGAGAGAGAGAGAGAGAGAGAGAGATAGATAGATATAGACAACCTATTTTGATACTTATGACAACAAACAAGATGGCGGGTGAAGAACTCGTACCCAGTGATGCGAGTGCTTGGCATTTTTCACAAGATTTTGGTTTTTGTGCCCTAATCGTGAAATCTTGGAATGTGGGGAATTATTTTTCTGAATAAACTTTCTATTTTATTATCTATTTGTTCTTATCCCTGTCTAACACATTAATGTGTGCTTTATGTTTTTCATATGTCACATCTTAATATTTCGTATGCCCTGAAAATATTCAAAATCAACTGTCAGGGCCTCTTCATTGCAACCGCCGTATTGAAATTTCTCAGTCAATCGAAAACTCAGCTTCGAATATATATATTAGTTAGTTAAAATAGGACTTCAGAGGCTATCAACCCTATTGGATTATTAAGCCAGCACACTGTAAGTCAAAAATTACGTCAGGACTGGAGCCTCTCTGCGAGAACTCCAGTCCCTTGCATGTTGCTTCCAAAACTTAGGTCCTAGCTTATATAGTTGAGTGTACAGTACATAATTATTGAGAAGATTTGATTAAGTTCGGGATAGCTTCGAAAACTTAGAACCACATTTTGTGTCCTGGAGTGTACTTTGCATTCACGGGAAAAGTAAGTCGAACTCTAATATCCCGAATAATCCACCGTTCATTTCATGGGGGACTAACCCATTCAAGATCCGACTACGTATTTCTTTTCCGTATTCTTGCTATTATTAGACGATTATATTCAGATTATGAAAGACAATTGGAAGTCTGAGGGTTGATTGGACTAGTCTTTACCCTTTTAACTCCCACAGATCCTTCCTAAGCTGTTTAAAATCGTCTAATGATAGCCAGAATGAACTGTGAAGATGCGTCATTATCTTCAAGGAGTTACAACGGATGCTCACTAACTCCATCAGTGGTCTGCTAGCTGAAACAATACCGGTTTGTGAGGTCTCAATTAACAAAAATAAAATGTAAGTGTGTTTTATTCTTCGATTTCGGATCTGATCAGGAGACAACATTCAGTAGTGAATCAGCTGCCGTCCAGAATTCCAGGTGCCAATCTTTCTTCTCACAGGTGGTCAGTGAGGTAATGTTTGTGTCTTTTTTGCCAAATTATCTAAATTAAGGATGTCTGTTAAAGGTTATTTCGATGATATATTAGTACAATTGGTGCGGTTTTACTTTAGGGGCGTGGTGATGGGCTGATCTATCAGAGTGAGAGCCGAGTGATCTCTGCCATGCCGATAGCTTACTCGGACTGTTCCTTTTGGTAAATTTCTATAATTGCACCTATACGAGCTAAACAAATTATGGTCAATATGTAGGAGACGCAACAATATAGGTAACAAATTTCGGTTCAATGTTATTTTAATACCACGAATTTTGTTGATATATTTGAAGATAATTATTGAATCTACAGGTATATGCTCCAAAGTTCATAAGAAAATTTGTTTTAACCCTCGGCAAAACCTAATAAAAAAGTATGGTACTAAAATATCATTTTCGTAACAAGGTTGTCAATACGGTACTTCCAGTTATCGATAGCTCTAAAGATCATATGAAAATGTGTTAAACCGTCGGAAAAAAAATAGATAATTATCGCGAATAGACTGGCAGCGTTATTATACATAATTTATTAGGGAAAGTGAAGCTCTATGGAATCCTTATAATATACTCACATAGATTCCGTTGTGGTAGAATAGTTTTGATAAGTTTTGTAACTCGATTTTGTCGATATAAATAGTCCCGCGCGTAAACAAACTCAGTCCCGCAATCTTGAGAGCTCTGCTACGGACGTGTTCATGTTTACAAAAAGTGTTCGAAATGGAGTACACTCGCTACGGTAAAGTGTTATGTTCTACAAAGATGTTATTGTATGTCTAATATATGAACCCACAGTAGCTAGCATGCAACTTGCAACGGCTATCCTTGTTGTGTTGTATTGTGTTGTATCCCACGTACTGGGTCTAGGGCACTCTAGGGTTAGGTTGTTTGGTTAGGTTAATTACTAGGTCTCGGAAACAAGATTCGTAGTTGCGGTAGTATTTACATCAAAACTATAGTTAACTATCAAAACTATTCTTCCACAGTGGAATCTATGTGAGTATATTATAAGGATTCCATAGAGCTTCACTTTCCCTAATAAATTATGTATAATAACGCTGCGAGTCTTTTCAAAAAAATTACCAAAAACTAATATAAAAGTAGAGTACTATACTGTACTGTACTGTACGTGTCTCAACATCGATCGATAGGCCTAATGGGGAAAATAGGTTTTCCCGAGATTTCTAATTAATTACAAACACTATATATTGATGCAAATGAACCATTTTTTTATAAAAAAAACACTCGGAAAATTCGTGGTATTAAAATATATGTTTTCCGTTTAGGCCAACAAACAACCTGAACTAAGGAATTAACGCAAAATAAATTAGTCCCTATAACATATTCCATTTTCTTTGTTAGTTAAACTGGAAAAAGAAAACTAATAAATTATGGTAAACATAAGTAAATTTGGTCAATGAAACTGTTGTATTCCACTATTGTACAGTTGGCCACATTAATATGGAATTTTTTATACATTCCTTGTTATGACAAAAAAATAGTATAGTATTAAGACCTTTCGTGCCATTTAGGTGTCAATTTTTTCCTGGTGAACGATAGCGAGCCCGTAATTGTGGAGGAACCAGCCTTCGGCCGTGACATTTTTCTATAACAAATGTACAAAATAATCACAAAGGAGGATCTAATGCATGTTTTTTTGTTTTTAAGTTTGATGGAGATCTATAAGGAGGAAATTATACAAATAATAAATATAAGACAAAATCGAAAAAAATAAAAAAATACCTTCCCCCCCTTAACCCCATCCGTACCAGCGACGTGTTTTGAATAATATTCTAGCTATATTTAGACGATTCTGTGCACCTTAGGAAAGATATATGGTAGCAAAAAGGATACATTTATCTAGGCTGTAGCCTTGTAATTGGTAGACGTCCTCCCTAAGCTGAATAAAGTCGTCTCATAGTGTCCAGAGTATGATGAAAAATATATCACTGGTACTGAATGGGTTAAAAACTATAAGCAATTATTTGGTGTGTACCATATTATTGTACGTCAATCACACCTATATATAAAATCATGACGTGTGGATATAATCTAATGTGGCAAACTGTACATCAAACGCTGCCCCTCTAAATATCGCTCCTCCCAAGTCCCCGGAGTCTTCATATAATGCATTGCCGAAACTTTCTAAGCTGCTTTATTTCTCATCCTACAAACCTCAAGTAATGTTCTTACATAAGTGCTCTCTCTCTCTCTCTCTCTCTCTCTCTCTCTCTCTCTCTCTCTCTCTCTCTCTCTCTCTCTCTCTCTCTCTCTGCTCCGTACACCTCATTCGAGCTTTTATAATCATACCCCCAAGATACCACTTCGAAATATAATATTTAAATTTCTTTTAGAACAATATTCCGGCCAAAGGCCGATTTCACCTAAATTGAAGGCCCGTTATTGCTCGCCAGGAAGAAATTGATACATAATGGCACGAAAGGTCTTTAAATTGACAAAGAAACGGGGCAAAAGGTCTTAAAATCTCAAAACTGCACTGATTACTATTACAACACAGATTGTCGTAATAGTGACAGAAGAGAGAGAGATATGCAAAATTGCAGCGTTAGGATATTATAGGGAACTAGTAAGAGGAAGTAAGTTGACGAGGCGAAATTTTGACTACTCTTCCGAGACTAATTTGCTACACTTTTTCCCTCCTGTATTCCTAGGTAGGCCTATATATATGTTTTGTTCTCACTCATCTCTTATTATACTTGTTCTATGCTATTTCATGATACTTTATTTATTGTATTTATCATAATTCAATATATATTAGTTTCGTTCTCCATATCGCTAGTATATAATTTGTTTAACCCCTTTTAAGAGTAGGACGCATATTGACAGTTTCTTATGGTTATCATTAGACGATTTTGTACAGTTTAAGAAGTATCTGGGCTGGGTATTCAGAGGGTAAAGACTATCCAAATTTAACCCTCGAAATGCCAAATACCCTTCCCAATCTCAATCAAATCGTCCAATACTAGCCAAAAAAAAAAAATGCGGCATTGTATCGACTGCTGGGAAATACGCCAATTAGGGGGGGAAGTATATATTTTTTTTTTGTGGCACCCCTTCTCCCTCATTTATATATAGCCCCATTAGTTTCTAGCGAGCAATAGCGAGCCTGAATTTGGCCGGGACATTTTGTTATCGAAAGATGTACAATTTTTTGTTGGTGGGTTGATTGAGGTCTAGAGAGGAAACTAAATAAATAATAAAGATAAATATATTAGCAAATATATACGCCAATCCCCCCATTAACTACTTGAGTCTTGGGCTATAAGGAAGTTGGGGCTACAGACAGATATTTAGGCCGATTACTAAATACAAAACAAAATATAACTTCCGAGGTGAAGCCATTGATTTCGGGGGCTGATGAGTGATTGGCGCTTCTGAATGTTTGTGTGCTTGCTTTTCGTGGGCAAACTGTTACATGAGTTCTCTTTTCGCCTCTTGTTCCTTTCTTGTGTCTCTTGCTGATCCTCCCTACCCCTTGTGGGAGTAAGGGCTGGCTACTAACTGACTAACTGACTAAATAAAAACAGTTGCTTTGAAAATATCTACATCTATCTACCTATTCCGGACGCCGTGATCCCCGAAAGGGTGGCCACAAACAAAAACAATATTACAAACACATATTATATTAACATAATATTAACACAATATTACAAACAAAAACACATAAAATCAAATTCAAGCTTTTTATACATAGTCACAATGCTCGACTTCTTGCTAACTATCCATGTTTACGACTCTAACTTCCTCATAGCCTGAAATTCACTCTAGTATCTTTCAATAATGTGTGCACTTGGTAAATACTTTACATCAAATGGCACCAAGTTGCCAACGTTTACTATATTTTACCAAACTCTAGACGACTCTATTAAACTTAGAACAAATGTCAGAGATAAAGAGTTTATTGTAATAGCCTTCAAGTGTATAACTCCTTGAGGACTTTTCTATGCTGTGTAATATCGTTTGGCAGAGCAATAACCAACGTGCCATCACACTACCATTACACTATTTTATTCAGTTAAAGCAGGGCCTTCAGCAAAACAAAAAAAAAACAAAAAAATCGAACTATCTCACTTAACCCTTTTTACTACCACAGATCCTTCTTAAACTGCACAAAATCGTCGAATTATAGCTAGTATAAAATTAAAAAGACGTCGCCGATACAGAAGGGGTTAATAGATAGATATGGAAGTGTACAAAGATATCTATACTTCAGATATATGCTCATCATAGTATGAAACCTCGATATATAAATACAAATAAAGGTTCAGTTCAGATGTCAGTGGAATTGAACCAGTTGGAACCTTTATAGCCAAGTTCCGAAGCATCTAGCTTAGACTGAAGCATTGAATTGTTTCGTTTGGGTTCTATACAGATTGAGATGGATGAGAAGCTATTGGTACTCATTATTGTACCAATAATTACGAGCATGTATAAATATAGCAGTGTTAAAAGGTTTTATATATTTCTTCTTTTTTTCAGTTTAGGTGAAGCAGTCATAATGTTTGGCAATTTTCAGAGATGTGTTTCGTTCCGATTCGCCAGTGTATCGAACCTTAGAGTTCCAATATGTCTGGCATGACGTTGTATTTACCATATTGAACAAAGCGTTGATTAATGAAAGATAACTGGAAAACGTGAAATTATCCTTTAGTGTCTTAAAGACTGGAATATAGTCCTACTTATATCGTTCACCAAAGCCTACTGTAGTGCTATATTCTGGTAAGGTTGAAGAATTTGAGTGATGAATCCCGCATAACCATGTCTATGATATTTGTCTTTTGCACGGATACACATAAATTTCTTCCTCTAACGGGGGGGCCGTAATTTCATAGGGGTAACATGGCGTATTCAACCCTAATGTCTCAACCTCTGGTGTGTCCGGTACGTTCCACCAATCCCAAACGTGGTATACCGTGACGTCATTCCTCTCAACCAATCAATGAGCTGCAATCAAAGGTGTGTGTGTGTGTGTGTGTGTGTGTGTGTGTGTGTGTGTGTGTGTGTCTCCGTGTCTCCCCCCCCCCCCCCACCCACCAAGTTCCCAACCTCAGAAGTACGTCGGCCTTCCTCACACACACACACACACACATTAGATTACCTCTTCGTGTTGTGGTATTGTAAATAATAAACCGATGGACTGTTGTGCTTATAATTTGTGTTCTATGTGTGTGAAGGAGACAAAAGGCAAATGTGTCAGTAACAAGTGTCTCCCCCTAAGTAGAGAGAGTGACAGAAAAATAGTTTCGGTGTATTGTAAAGAAGTGTGATGTGCTTGTTTAGTGTAGTCAAATGAATAGGAGGAGGAGGTGTTTGTGAGAGCTAGCTGGATTACTCTGTGTAGGTGAAACAGAAACAGTGAGGGAAGCCAGACAAATGAAACATTGATGTGGGAAACAAAAGTGATGGGGAAAGTTGTGGTTAATTACGCCAACACCGTTGGGAGATTTTAAGACGTTTCACCCCATTAGTTTGGCGATAATATGACACTTCACCCCATGCATGTGTTGATTTTTGTCTGGGTGAGTGATAGCTAACCTGCAACTCAGAAGAAATCGGCCTTCAGTCAGGACATCTTTTGGTAATTCTTTACTTATCCGGCTGCCCCTCTCCCAACCCCTCGAAACCCACAGAAAACCGAGTTTTGAGCATAGACTAAAGAAAATTGTTACGGATAGGTTGACCCCCCTCACCCCACATGACTTATTATAATTATCAGTTTATGAGGCCAGTCAGCCCCCCGAAATAGACCATATTATTAACCCATTCAGTACCGGGGACATCATTTTAATTATATTCTGGCAACTATAAGACACAACTATAAGACACAGAGGTATTGAGCTTCATAAAATCGTCTAAATACAGTTGAAATAAATACAAAAGGACGTCGCTGGTACTGTAAGGGCTGAGGGGTGTGGAGGCCCAGGTAAAAAAAAATACCATTGTCCGAAAATCACTTATATACCAGTCATTCGTGATCAGCATTTTCTATCTTCTAATCTGGTAAACTATGCTTCACCGAGCTAACATTAAGTGTTGTATGGGTTCCTAATCTCATAATTATCAGACAATCTAGTAAGGTTTTAAAGGAGAAATACGGCAGCCGTATAGGTAAAGAATTACGAAGCTTTTTTCTTAGCCTAAGTGACAAACTAAAATACATTGCTCGAAAAGGAAAAAAGCAAGCAAAATCCTCAATGATATTTAAGCAAAATGTCTTAAGAATCCCCACGACGTCGGAGCAGATCGTGTTAAACCTTTGACATGACCACCTCACTACAAAGAAGCCTCACGTCCTTAACTGGGTGGGTGAGTAATGTGTTGTTTGTTTTTGTATCTTCTTTAATCTATAAATCAACGTTTTTTATATACTGTATACAGTATATGTATACTGTACCAGTATATATATATATATATATATATATATATATATATATATATATATACTGTATATAATTTTGATTGAGTATTAAATGTAATACCTTCTCTTCTATACACATACTGCGTAAATTATTTTGATCGTAAGTCAGGTTACCTTTACTAAGCATAAAACTGTATTTCGATCACAATTAATAATATATTTAGTAGAACAATAACTGACTGTGTTGATATATATATTAGGTGTTATTGTCATTATGGTAACGTTTTTTAATGTATTGTATTGTGTTCTTTATCGGTAAGTGGTACCGGTGCTGCATCTCATGAATTATGATATACATGTGTATTATTTACAATGGAATTTCTTTTATTTATTTTAAGTCGTCTATTTTATGCACATATAGTTTTCCAAGCTATAGAGGGATTTCAGACTGTTCGGATTACCTGATTTATACGTGCGATCTTACTTGCTTATCTTATTGGTGTGCTGTTAAAATTGTGGGGTTTACAGGTCTGTGATATAATATATTGCATTGCTATAAGTGTTGCAATTAATTACAAATATCGGAAAAAACACTATTTTCCCCATTACCCATCGATTTTAGACACGACCCTGATAGTGGGGAGGGCTATAAAGTACTGGGAAACTGAGGGGTAAAAAGTGAAAGAAAGCGAGTTTTCATTATAGTGGTGGATCCAAATCGCGCCCATCGCTTTTAGACGGCGCCGATTTGTATACTCGCCAGCTATTACCCAATATTATTTGGGATGGATGTAGTGATCGGGCGTACGGTCGTCATGTGCGCTCGCAGTTACGTTCCCGTCTATTTCGACGCTATATTTTCTGCTATTTGCCCCCTGTCATTACTATATGAATACTAGGTTAGGTTAGGTTAGGTTGTTTGGTTAGGCTAATGAATTTTTATATCCAAAGGCAGTCAAAATAGACTGGAACATGATGGGAAAGGTCCGACGCCACTACGCGTAGTGTAAACCACAGTCTACAGATATATCTGTAGACTGTGGTGTAAACAAGGCTGGCGGTAAGCCCGCACTTAACATTCTTGCCTATTATTTCTCAGGGTTAGTCTTGTATCCAATGTATTAGGTACTAGAGACATGGGGCCTATACTAGGTGTGAAGTGATGGTTAGTTTTGTACCTCGTGTACCGGTACTAGGTACTAGGGACATATACTAGGTGTTAGGTGAGGGTTAGTTTTGTACCTCATGTACCGGTACTAGGTACTAGGAACACATACTAGGTGTTAGGTGAGGGTTAGTTTTGTACCTCATGTACCGGTACTAGGTACTAGGAACACATACTAGGTGTTAGGTAAGGGTTAGTTTTGTATCCCACGTACTAGATACTAGGGACACATACTAGCATTTATAGGTGAAGGTCAGTCTAATTGTCGATCCCAATGCAAAATATTACGTGGAAAAACGTGCTCATCAAATATTATCAGAAAAGCGCTCGTGTGACACCGGCTTAGCTCATAATGTTGTATACTCGTATTTAACACAAAAGTATAATTCAAATACCTAAAAATGGTATGATCAATTGTAACAGATTTCCGATTTCTGTAATATTCCTCGGTAAAAAAAATAGTGTAGCGTTGGCTCCCAGTACTCCCCTCTCAGGACCCCGGTAAAGGACTGTTGACTGGCGAGGTGGTCCACAGGGTTACCACATCAAGCCACAATATAACGCTAGATCCGTTGATAATTATAGGGAATAGGCTAGCAGCCTTATTATACATAATTTATTAGGGACAATGTAGGTCTATGGAATCCTTATACTGTACGGTACTCGTGTACAATCCACTGTGGAGAATAATTTTGACCACATTTATAAACCCGATATTAATAGAAAAAACGCCCATTCTAATCAATGTCAGAGATCTTTCGGACATCCTCACTGTTTACAAACGCCTTCTTTATGCAGTCTATCTATCTATCTATATGCTCAGGCCCAATCCACATTTTAGGGTAGCCGACTCAAGACAGAGCAAGAACAGGGAAAACACAAAAACAACATAAAACAACGAATACACACAGATAAAAAGCACCAACTCACACACATCCAGGTCACCCAGGAGAAGACTCAGAGACCAGGGTCACCAAGGTCGCTCCAGCACTCCCCCGGCCCCCGACCACCCGGAGAGGTTCCAATCTCGGCAGGCAGACATGCAGCGGAGCCAAAGCCACACGCCCTCCCACCACACTTCCAGGCGCACCCTTCATATTAATCGTCTCCCCGGGCCAGGCGCCTGATGGACTATTATCTAGTCCAACTTGCGCCCGACCCCTTACTCCAAATGACCACGTGTTCACTCAACTATTCACAAGCATTCTCCATTCACTTATGCAGTAGAATCGATATTTACCCTTGCAACATAGATGACGATTTCAATAATTCATGGGGGGGGAGTGAGGGGGGGGGGGGGGGAAGCCCCCCCTCAACCCATCGTGTATCCCACATTGGAATTATAACTAAAACCATGAAAACACTTATTTCTCAAAATCTGGAGGAAAAACATGAAAAATAAGGGTGCTCTATTCCCTATAATTACCATATTTCCGTCATGTTTACGGGCAATGGTGGTCTGACAGCTTCAAAATTTCAGTTTTATAAGAAATCAGCCACCTAACATAATCTACCTTCAGTCCAGTTTCAGATACCAAAGTAAAAGAACTCCGAAATATTGCCAGAAAATAATTTGCTCATCCAAAATTGCCGGAAAAAACGCTCGTGTGACACCGCCTTACTACAGCCATCCAGTCAAGATTTGCATTTCAATTTTTAGCTTCTCATACTAAGAACACAATTCGAACAACTCTCCCATACAACCTCCCAATTCCTTCCAATCTAGTTCTCCACCCAACCCCCAATCTACTTAAGGGGGGACATTTTTCAAACGAAAAATTTACAAATTTAGCTTGCCGTCAAAACGAAAATATATATATGCTGGCTCGCTGCCGCTCGCCAGGAAAATATTGACACCTGGATGGGGGTAAACGTCTTAAAACAGTAGGCTGAATGGGGCTGAATGGATACAAGCCAAAGAGAGAGGGAGAGAAAGAGACCGGTCCTTTACAGCCATACTACCGTGGTCAATTTGACCACTTAAGAGTTTCATTCTATAAGGAAGTTGGAGCTGTAGACATCGATATTTAGCAGAATAACCAGCTATAATACGGCTTTAGTAACTTTATAAATACATAAAAACAAATTCAACATACTATTTATCCATCAGAAACCTACATCATTACTGCTTTTGTGTTTAATATCGATGTTTACAGGCCGAACTTCCTTATAGCCTGAAACTCGCAAGTGGCCAATTGGGTGACCCTAACTGGGGATTTATGGGGATGAGGTGCAACGGTAACACTAACACATTAACACCTTCTGTACCGGTGATGTACTTTCCATTATATTCTGGCAACTATTAGACGATTTTGCTTAGCTTAGGAAGGACGTCTACCCATTAAAAGGCTATACAGACTATCTCAATTACCGATCCTTTTAGCTACCATGTATCCTTCCTAAGCTACATAAAAGCGTCTAAATGTAGCTAAAATCATATACAAAAGACGTCACCGGCACAGAAGGGGTTAACTTTTAATATTTTGTATAATTAACATTTATTATTATTGTTATTACTGCTTGTACAGTCGTCTATAAAAGTCGTGATCGCTATATGCACATGTCAATAACATTTGCTGGCAGGATGGAGGATATAATTATACATATATTTATAGTGTAGGCCTATCTGCCTATCAATATATCTATCTAGATTCTAGAGAGACAATTTTGTTCAGGAAAATAGAGGTGATGGGTTTTAAGTAAGACAAATGTGCATACTAATAATATATAACGTTTATTGTAATCAATTACAATCATTTAGTTTATGATAACTATAGTCTGGGGTTTTTTTTTCCAGCTGACGGTAAATTGCCATGTCCTCATCTTGATTACTCGGCTATCACGAAGCTTCCATAGCAAAATATGGTGTTCACCCATTAAGTACCCATCTTGTTCATTATATGGTGTTCACCCATTAAGTACCCATCTTGTTCATTATATGGTGTTCACCCATTAAATACCCATCTTGTTCATTATATGGTGTTCACCCATTAAGTACCCATCTTGTTCATTATATGGTGTTCACTATTAAACGATTGTATTCAGCGTAAGAAGGACGTCTACCAATTAAAAAGGCTACAGACTATCTCAATTAATCCTTTTAACTATTACATATCCGTCCTAAGCTTCGTAAAATTGTCTAAATGCAGCTGAAATAATCACAAAGTCGTCGCCGGTACAGAAGAGGTTAATTGTGAACATTTGGCAATAATTTGATGCAGAGACTTAGCAGTTTCATATTTGCCTATTTATTATCGAGAAATCAGTGACTAGAGGCGGTGTCACACGAGCTCTTGTTTCGTCAATTTTTACGGGCAATTGTAGTTTTGACATCTTCAAAATTGAATCCTCCATTACAAACCCCAATGCATTTGAATAAATTAATGAAAGCATATGATCTTCCCGGGATTCGAACTCGGGACACCACACCCAGAAAATAAGTATTTAAACCATTACACCACCTAACATAATCTACCTTCACTCTAGTTTCCGATGCCGATGTGAAAAAGCCTCAAAATATTATGAGAACAAACTTGCTCATCGAAAATTGCCGGAAAAAGCGCTCGTGTGACACCGGCCTTGGGGAATCAGT
Source organism: Paralithodes platypus (assembly GCA_032716605.1). NCBI lineage: Eukaryota > Metazoa > Arthropoda > Malacostraca > Decapoda > Lithodidae > Paralithodes > Paralithodes platypus. Next base: position 56,236,203 of record CM064525.1, read on the forward strand.
TTATCCTCAGCTGAAATAAAACGGGCCATATCATAGAACATAATGGCTAGACTCCGTTTATTTCTCCAGCTGATGGTGAATTGCAATCTCTCCATCCTGATTACTACACTACTACCAGGATTTTGTAGCGAAATAGGTTGCTAATTTTGAAAACTTTGCAATAATATGATGCACAGACATTGCAGTATCATAATGTGCAAGTAAGAACTATGTGATGCACAGACATAGCAGTATCATAATGTGCAAACAAGAACTCAGAAATCAGATGCCAAATGATTCGATTTATAATCAGCTGGAAAACAAGACTATAGTTACCCTGTTATTTATGTACAGTCGCTATAGAAAGTCCTGAACACCTGTATATTAAGGGGAGATTTCCACTTGAGGGATTTTTTTTGGACCCCTTTCTCCCTCATGTTTAGCCCCATTGCTTTTGAGATTTTAAGACGTTCGCCCTAGTAGTTTGGACATTTTAAGACATTTTGCCCCATTCCTGTCAATTTTAAGACCTTTCGTGCCATTAAGGTGTCGATTTTTTCCTGGCGAGCGATAGCGAGCCTGTAATTTAAGAACAACCGGCCTCTGGCCGGGACATTTTTCTACCGAAAAATTTACAAATTTATCTTAGGGGGTCTAGGGGGTGTAATTTTAAGTTTGATGGAAACGTAGGGAACAAACTAAATCCCCTTAAAATGATACCTATACCTAGCTTTCTAATTAAAACACTCGTAGTACTGTACTGTATATGGTAATCCTTCACACAGAATTATTATTAAAGGCTTTATTTACGTTCAGTCATTGTCTGATAAGAAAATTATATAAATTAATATAAATTAAATAATATATATAAAACAAATTTATAAAAATGTTCATGACAATGTAGCGAAGGTATTAAAAGACACTTAATTAGGTATAATTTTAAATGTCGAAACATTTATTTCCACATCAGTTGAGCCTAAAATAATGCATCAATCAATCTAGCTATAGAAAGTTAATCCATGTAACTTAATATCTAATTATCTATGCATATCGATGTACACACAAGAATCATTGCTATACCGGTACTCGAAAACATGAAATTTGTTTGAATAATGAATAGATTGCAGTATAGTGCCTAATGACCAATATAAAGTATATACTTGCCATTATGATCTTCGTATTATCGCCCAAGTAATTGGGTAAAACATCTTTAAATCTCTAAACAAATAGAGCGAAACAGGAAAGTCTAAAATGACCCGCCTCGGACCAAATAGGGTGTATTGATTAAGAGTGTTTAAGATCTGTATGTGGTAACCCCGGTTCGAATCCTGGGGAGATCACATGCTTTCATTGTTTTCCTTGGGTGGTGTTTTGGTGTTGGAGTGAAATTAATAAACATAGATTAGCCGATGTCTTCACTTCAAACTTTTCCCTGTCTTGGATTTGGGTGAAGGGAAGGGCACCGGACGAGTGGTAGAGGAACCATATTTGCTACATCCACATGGCTTACCCCGCTGTTAATAAAAGAGAGAGAAAGTACATTATTGCGTTATGACGTCTTGGGAGTACGATTAATGAATTGAGGGGGGGGGGGGGAGGTGAGGGCACTTGTTATATACAGCTTTGCCTTTTTTTATTCTCTCTCTCTCTCTCTCTCTCTCTCTCTCTCTCTCTCTCTCTCTCTCTCTCTCTCTCTCTCTCTCTCTCTCTCTCTCTCTCTCTCTCTCTCTCTCTCTCTCTCTCGCTCTCGCTCTCTCTCTCTCTCTCTCTCTCCATACATTCTAATCTTAGTACCGAATAAATGTGAGTAAACCATTAATGTCGGTAATTAAATTAAACATTCTATCAACATCCATTAAATGATTAATCTATATAATTGTAATCCCTGGTCTTGATATTTACCAAGTTATTCAGCCGTGTATAATATTGGGTGTTTTATTGCTTGCTCCCTAAGCCTCCATCAAACTTAGAAAAATACACAATAGGTTTAAGGGGACTGACCCGCTATGTTTTCTTTCTGGGTAGTAGCCATTCGCCCCGATTCAGCCTCCTGCTGTAAGACGTTTATCCTCATCCAGGTGTCGATTTATACCTGGCGAGCGATAGCGAGCCAGCATATTTTGGATTATGATTTAGACAGCTGATTTAATGTGTAAATTTTTCGGTAGAAAAATTTCTCCGGCTAAGCCGGATTTCTCCATACAATGATGGCTCACTGTTGCTAGCCAGGAAAAAAATCGATACTGAATGGGGAGAAACGTCTTAAAACAGTAGGCTGAATGGGGCCGAATGGATAAAACTCAGAGAGAACAAGCAGGTCGGTCCCCTTAATGCACTACGAATACTATAACGAACAAAATATTACGTGTACTAATTGAACAGCTAAACCGACACTCGTTTGTGATCCGTTTTGTGTTACATTTGAACGCACCATTATTACAGTGCAATTCAAACAAGATAATAAACTTAAGACACAAAATACAATGTTACGAATACTACAAGTAATCTGAACAGCTAAACAGACTTATTTGCCGTTTTGAGTTAAATTTGAACGCATACCAAATACCTTATGGAGGGTAGCCTTTCAACACATTCCCATCCCAATACTGTCCAACTCTCTAACCCAGGGGTGAACTGATTTCCCCAGTACTTCTTCCACTTAACCAGTAAACTCTGGAATGTTCTCTCTCATCTGCATTTCCCTCATCCTATGACTTGGACTGCTTCAAGCTCCGTGTGTCTAGACATTTTCACTCTAACGCACCTTGAATACGGCTTTCTAGCATTCTTTGTTTTCATTATATATAATATTATTTTTGTTTCATTGTTTATCTATTTTTAAGAGGGGGGAGGGGGGGGATTGTCACATGCAGCTTTACCTTTTGTCTCCATAGCACACACAAAAGAAAATCAAAATCATAATAATAATAATAATAATAATAATAATAATAATATCATCATCAACTAGCTAAGACAAAACTATAATATAACTCACTCGCCAGAAGCACTCGATGACCAAGAAGATCAAGCCGAAGACGAAGCCTCCAACCATCACCACGAACGACCCGGTGAAGTCGAACATGTTGAGAGGCTGGGGAGTTATAGAAGATGTTATTATTACGGTAGAGAGGTGTAGAAGGTGTTATTGTTAAAGTAAAGAGACAGGTAGGAAGATATTGGAAGGCTGGACAGTTATAGAAGGTGTTATTATTACGGTAGAGAGGTGTAGAAGGTGTTATTGTTAAAGTAAAGAGACAGGTAGGAAGATATTGGAAGGCTGGACAGTTATAGAAGGTGTTATTATTACGGTAGAGAGGTGTAGAAGGTGTTATTGTTAAAGTAAAGAGACAGGTAGGAAGATATTGGAAGGCTGGACAGTTATAGAAGGTGTTATTATTACGGTAGAGAGGTGTAGAAGGTGTTATTGTTAAAGTAAAGAGACAGGTAGGAAGATATTGGAAGGCTGGACAGTTATAGAAGGTGTTATTATTACGGTAGAGAGGTGTAGAAGGTGTTATTGTTAAAGTAAAGAGACAGGTAGGAAGATATTGGAAGGCTGGACAGTTATAGAAGGTGTTATTATTACGGTAGAGAGGTGTAGAAGGTGTTATTGTTAAAGTAAAGAGACAGGTAGGAAGATATTGGAAGGCTGGACAGTTATAGAAGGTGTTATTATTACGGTAGAGAGGTGTAAAAGGTGTTATTGTTAAAGTAAAGAGACAGGTAGGAAGATATTGGAAGGCTGGACAGTTATAGAAGGTGTTATTATTACAGTAGAGAGGTGTAAAAGGTGTTATTGTTAAAGTAAAGAGACAGGTAGGAAGATATTGGAAGGCTGGACAGTTATAGAAGGTGTTATTATTACGGTAGAGAGGTGTAGAAGGTGTTATTGTTAAAGTAAAGAGACAGGTAGGAAGATATTGGAAGGCTGGACAGTTATAGAAGGTGTTATTATTACGGTAGAGAGGTGTAGAAGGTGTTATTGTTAAAGTAAAGAGACAGGTAGGAAGATATTGGAAGGCTGGACAGTTATAGAAGGTGTTATTATTACGGTAGAGAGGTGTAGAAGGTGTTATTGTTAAAGTAAAGAGACAGGTAGGAAGATATTGGAAGGCTGGACAGTTATAGAAGGTGTATTATTACGGTAGAGAGGTGTAGAAGGTGTTATTGTTAAAGTAAAGAGACAGGTAGGAAGATATTGGAAGGCTGGACAGTTATAGAAGGTGTTATTATTACGGTAGAGAGGTGTAGAAGGTGTTATTGTTAAAGTAAAGAGACAGGTAGGAAGATATTGGAAGGCTGGACAGTTATAGAAGGTGTTATTATTACGGTAGAGAGGTGTAGAAGGTGTTATTGTTAAAGTAAAGAGACAGGTAGGAAGATATTGGAAGGCTGGACAGTTATAGAAGGTGTTATTATTACGGTAGAGAGGTGTAGAAGGTGTTATTGTTAAAGTAAAGAGACAGGTAGGAAGATATTGGAAGGCTGGACAGTTATAGAAGGTGTTATTATTACGGTAGAGAGGTGTAGAAGGTGTTATTGTTAAAGTAAAGAGACAGGTAGGAAGATATTGGAAGGCTGGACAGTTATAGAAGGTTATTATTACGGTAGAGAGGTGTAGAAGGTGTATTGTTAAAGTAAAGAGACAGGTAGGAAGATATTGGAAGGCTGGACAGTTATAGAAGGTGTTATTATTACGGTAGAGAGGTGTAAAAGGTGTTATTGTTAAAGTAAAGAGACAGGTAGGAAGATATTGGAAGGCTGGACAGTTATAGAAGGTGTTATTATTACGGTAGAGAGGTGTAGAAGGTGTTATTGTTAAAGTAAAGAGACAGGTAGGAAGATAGTCGAAGGGTGGACAGTTATAGAAGGTGTTATTATTACGGTAGAGAGGTGTAGAAGGTGTTATTGTTAAAGTAAAGAGACAGGTAGGAAGATATTGGAAGGCTGGACAGTTATAGAAGGTGTTATTATTACGGTAGAGAGGTGTAGAAGGTGTTATTGTTAAAGTAAAGAGACAGGTAGGAAGATATTGGAAGGCTGGACAGTTATAGAAGGTGTTATTATTACGGTAGAGAGGTGTAGAAGGTGTTATTGTTAAAGTAAAGAGACAGGTAGGAAGATATTGGAAGGCTGGACAGTTATAGAAGGTGTTATTATTACGGTAACTAGACAGGTATCAAGGTAACAGACACAACGAGGAAGACGTATGGAGGAATATTGTAAGAGCATAATTATGTAGTAGAGGAATGATGAAATAAGTAGGCCAAGTAAGATAAGGGAAAATATATATAATAAGAATGTGTGCAAGATAGAGAGAGAGAGAGAGAGAGAGCTAATATGACAATTTTAATGGAGATAATAAAGTTTATTAAAGTACATGCAGTTGTTGTTGTTGTTGTTGTTGTTGTTGTTGTTGTTGTTGTTCCCTAAGCTGCCTGGCCGAACAGCCCCGAGTCCCTGAGGAAGGCCATGGCCACGATCGGGCTTTCCCACAGAGCTCTCATTGAGTGTAGATTGTGTTGTTGGCGTAAGTGGTTGTGTGAAATGCAGTCTTCTATGATGTGTTTAATGGTATGGGGTGCTGTGTTACATCCCGGGCAGGCGTCGACAACGGAGTCATCCAGTCTCTTCTGATAGCTCAGGAGACCTGGATGGTGTCTGCATCTCAGCCTGGCCAGGTGGACTCTGTCCTGCGAGGAAGGGAGGATTCGGAAGGATGGATTTCGGGAGGTCGTGCTTGCAGCTGCGTGTTGTCTGTGAGTGAGTGGATGGATCGTCGAGAGATATGAGTATGGATGTGCTGAAGTTGGTTCGGGTGGGCAGGGAGGGAGAGAGGACAGTAATTGTGTGTGATACCGTGTGCTGGGTGTTGTTTTGATATTTCTTGGTGTCTGTGGGTGTGTTGCCATGTAGTTTAGTGGGTGGTCCTGGTTCGTGGAGGCTGCTGCCAGGAATTGAGTGCCTCTCATGTCCAGATGGTCTTTGACTTTGAGGACTTTGGTTTCTTGATGTAGGTGATCTGTGGGCGCAGTAGCTGTGCAGCCTGTAATGATCTTCAGGGCTTTGTTTTGAATAGTCTGTAAGGTCTTATGATGTGTTTCAGCTAGGTTAGAAGCCCAGGCTGGGCTTGCGTATTCCATCACTGATCTTATGTATTGTTTATATACTGTGGCGGTAGTTTCTTTGTTGTGTCCAAATTTTGTGTGAACAAGTGACCTGAGGGCGTTAAGTCTGGGTGTCAGTTTCTTTTTAATGTTTATGGTGTCCTGTTTGAATGTCATATGAGTATCATATGTTACTCCTAGGATTTTGGGTGTGTGTATGTATGTGATAGGGGTGTGTTGTTTATGGTGAGTTGAGGGATGTATTCGTGTTCTCCTGTCCAGCTTGTGAGCAGGGCTGCGGTGGATTTGGCTGGGGCTAGATTAAGTCTGTTTGTAGTGCACCAGCCATGTAGTGTGTTGAGATAGGGTTGAAGAAGATCTGTTGCTCTTTTTGGGTCATGGTGTGTGCATGTGAGTGTTATGTCATCTGCATAGGAGGCTAAGTTTATTTGGGGCGTATTGGGTGTAGTTATATCGTGCATGTACCGATTGAAGAGTGCGGGCGATAGGACGGATCCTTGTGGGACTCCGTTTGGAAAGTTTCTGATTCTAGATGACTGACCGGCAAAAGATACGTGTGCACATCTGCCTGCTAGGAAGTTGGCCAGCCACCTTTTTGTGTTGTTGTGCATATTTGTGTTGTAGATTTTGTTTGTTAGGTTGTGGCGGGGGATGGCATCGAAGGCTTTACTAATGTCGAGTGTGGCTAATAGTGATCTGTGTGGTGGTCTAGCTGAGTTGATGCTGTCAAAAGCTCTTTGTGTAAGGTCTGTGAGAAGAGTGTTTGTGGAGTGCAGTGGCCTAAAGCCATGTTGTGTTGGAGCTAGGGGTAGGTCGGGTGTAATTAGTTGTAATACTAGGCGTTCCATGACTTTGGAGGGGGTGCAAAGGAGTGTGATGGGGCGGTGCGACGAGGGTAGCGTGGGGTCTTTGTTGGGTTTGGGGAATGTGGTGATGATACCATGCTTCCAAATGTCTGGTATTGTGTTGTGTGAATAACTGTAGTTTGATATGTTAGTGAGTGCTTGTATGCCTTGTGGTCCCAGGTGTCTGAGGTGTATGTTGCTTATGTTGTCTAGGCCACAAGCGGGTGAGTGCTTGAGATTGTTGATGATATGCTTTGTCTGGTGATTGGTGAAGGGTGTATAGTCAGGGTCTGTGGGGAATTGTCTCTTACGTCGGATGACACGTCGGTCGTCTTTGTGAGGTTTTAGGTGGCTGACATGTGAGAAGTGATTGATGAGAGTGTTTGCTTGTTGTTTACATGAAGGAGTAGAGTCTATTGTTGTGATTGCAGCATGTGATTGTGTTGTGTTGCTGTTGGAAAGTGTGATGCTGTTTAGTGTTTTTTAGAGTTTTTTGGGGTTTGTTTTGTGATCAAGTGTTTGTAGGAAGTTATTCCAATTTAGTTTTTGTTGTTCTTGTATTTTGTGTTAGTCTGGGTGTTGAGTGCTTGTATTTGTTGTGTGATGTCTTGTGTGTGGGGTGCTGGGGAGTGTTTCAGTATGTCGCGTTGTCTGATGAGGTTTTGAATTTCTGGTGTGAAGTTGGGGTTGTCTTTTTCTGTTACCTCTTGAAATGTGTTTCTTGTCAGCGTTTTGGATAGTTTTATTGGGTATGTGTACAGCATTGTTGATGTTAGTGATGGGTGTACTGTTTAGAGTTGTGAAGTGTTGTTCTGTCTCATTTGTGAATGCTTCCCAGTTAGCTCTTTTATAATTGGTGTATGTGTGTTTGTGGCTAGCTGGGGTGAGTCTGGTTTTGGTGGTGATAATGATCGGGAGGTGGTCAGAGCCTAAGGTTCTGACCACCCTCCAGGATGTTGTGGGGGCGAGTTCTGGGGAGCAAAAGGTGATGTCTGGAGATGATGGGTTATAGAGGGCTTGGTGAGGAATATGGGTATGTTGATGGATGTCGTTAAGGATGATGAGGTTACCAGTTTGGTTTTGTAGTACCAGCCCTCTGTCTGTGTCGGGGTTGTCGACAAACCAGGCCGACGTCTTGGCGTTGAAATATGTATATGCAGTAACATAAATTGCAAGAGTAACAGACGTGAAGAGCTTGTTATCTAACCTTGATCCCGGACCGTTTGTTGCTGGCCAGACATAGGTTAGCCTTGGGCCAGTACTTGATCTTCCACTTGTCAAATAATCCAGACTGTTGCATGCGGATGAACCTGTGGGAATTATATCTGTGTATTATATGAACCTGTGGGAATGATATCTGTGTATTATATGAACCTGTGGGAATGATATCTGTGTATTATATGAACCTGTGGGAATGATATTTGTGTATTATATGAACCTGTGGGAGGGACCGCTATTTAATATATGAAACTTATCAATGCATATACATCACTTCAATATACATATACTATTCACCCAGGTTGTATCAGCTACCTTTACCTATACACTTTTATCACTTTTTATCACTTTCAATTTTTGGGAGGACACTTGTTACAGGCAGCTTTGCTTTTTGTCGCCGTACACATAGGACAAATATGCATAGTTACTTTGTAAATATAGCCAATTTTATCCGATTGGCCAGCATTGTATGAAGAAATCAGGCTTCACCGGAGACATTTTTCTATTGAAAAATGTACAAATTTAGCCTGCTGTCAAAAAAAATAAAAATAAATTATGCTGGCTCGCTACCGCTCGCCAGGAAAAAATCGACACCTGGATGGGGATAAACGTCTTAAAACAGTTAGCTGAATGGGGCCGAATGGATACAACCCAGAGAGAGAGAAAGAGGGAGAAAATAAAACCCAAGGTGGGCCCCTTTGAAGTCTATAGCATCATAATATATGAAGCACAAACCCCTGTACACCTTAAGGGGAGACAGACCGTTTTTCTGGACCCCCTTCTCCCTAATGTTTAGCCCCACTAGTTTTGAGATTTTAAGACGTTGGTTCCATTAGTTTGGAGATTTTAGGACCTTTCACCCCATTTTTTTGTCAATTTTAGGACCCTTCACGCCTTTTAGGTGTCGATTTCTTACTGGCGAGCGATAGCGAGCCTGTAATTTTAGGAGGAATCGGCCTTTGGCCGGGACATTTTTCTACCGAAAAATTTACAAATCTATCTTGAAGGGGGGTCTAGGGGGTGTTTTTCTAAGCTTGATGGAGGTCTAGGGAGGAATTTTTAAAAAATATATGAATTAATAGACCAAACAAACAGCCACTGTCCCCTTAACACCACACAACCCTTATCGTGCATTATTTAAACTAATCTATCATGGTTGGAGCACTTCTAACCCCTTCAACATCATGACGCCTTTTGACCTTTGATTCTGGCTAACCTCAGACGATTGTATGCATTTTAAGGAGGACCTGTGTTATTCAGAGGGTTTATTGAGAGCGCATATACCCCTTTCAGTCCCAGAGACAGATTGAAAGCTAATGCATATCGTGTAATATATTCTTTATTAATTTCACCACAACACCAAACACCTCCAATGAAATTAATGAAAGCATATAATTATGTGATCCACCAGTAACCAAAACATGGTGGAAATTACGTCATGGTGCTGAAGGGTATTAACCCCTAAGTGTCGGGGCGCAACATAAGTCGAGTTAAATAAATCTGGACTATGTGGCGGTGCGCGACATAGGTCGTGTGGCAATTTCAGCACGTAATGTTGCTGAGAGAGAGAGACAAGTGGTGGCAGGAGAGTAGCGAGCGTATGACTGCTCCAGACCACCGCGGCGAACCTACTGACACGAATCCCACCTCCTCCCTCCCTCTCTCTCTCTCGCTATATACGGAATTGTATGGGGAAAGTGCCTAATTACATGCTTTTTGCACTCGCGTTGCGCGGTTGTTGCAAGAAAACTAGCCATCATAAAAGGATCGTTATGGTGTCATTCGAAAGCTCTGTTTATGCCCTTTCAGGGATAGATACTTGTTTTACGTTCTGGGTCTTATTTAGGCATGAAAATGATCACGTAAATAGCCCTATTTTGGCTAAAAACACCCCGCTGGGCGGTACATATAAATAAACCGCCTAGCCCGCTAAATAAGGGTTAAGACATCTGATTAGTAGTGCATTAATTCAATAAACGTAAATAAGCTTTATCAATACGAATTTGCTGAAATAAGCTCCGTAAAGTTCAATCATGACAGATGCCCACGAAAGTCGATCAATCAGAACACAGCTTGAAATATTGGCTGTCCGATCTCTCAGTTGTTGTTGTTGTTGTTGTTGTTCCCCAGGCTATCTGAACGCACAGCCCCAAGGTCCCGATCAAGGCCAAGGCCATAACCGAGCGCCCCCACAGAACCCTCCCTGCTTACCACTAAGAAAGCCCAGTTGTTCGAAGCCGCTCCCAGGCGAGGAGCTGAGGTAGGTGTGGAAACGCCCGGGACACCAAAGCCCCACCCAAGGCCCTGTGCCCCGCAGTAATTTCTAGTGCAACCCGGTAAACTAACGTAGTCCCTGCCTGAGCAGTAAAGTTATCTATAAGATAACTGCAGTCATTTGCATAGTCTAATAGCCAGAATATAAAGGAAAGAAATGTGTCATCATATACTGAAAGGATTAACCCGTACAATGCCGGTGACGTCTTCATGATATGCTGGAAACTACGAGACAATTTTATTCACCTTAGGAAGGACATCTACCAATTAAAAGTCCAAAGACCATCTCAATTTAACTTTTTAGCTGCCTTAAATCCGTCCCAAGCTGCATAAAATCGTCTAAATGTAGCTGAAATCAATTACAAAATGCATAACCGGTAATGAAAGGGTTAAGAATCACAAGCCTCTTCGATATCCTCTCACTCACTCCTTATTGAAGAGGTGTTTGAGGCTGTCCCCGGGCGGGTGGATCCAACCGAATCCCGCGGGGAAGAACTCTGTTCTGGCGATCTTCAGCTTACACTCCCCGGTCTTGGCGTACTCTTCACCCACCACAAACTCCAGGTACGACTTTTCCTATGATGGAGAGGAAGATTATTCTGATCCTGTGTGTGATAGAGTACGCGTGTGTTCATGTGATAGTGTGTGCGTGTGTTTGGTGTGATCGTGTATGTATTTGTTGTTCATGGAGTATTAGTGATAGTGTATATGCGTTAATTTATGTGTTCTGGTGTGTGTGTGTGTATTGTAGTGAGCAGGTATGTGTGTATATACTGTTGGGCTTTAACCCCTCGAGTACCAACAACGCACGCTATGCGTCGGCAATGTATGTACGCTAATCCCCAGCGCCGCATAGGGTGCGTCGCGGTTAATTACTCCGGTCCTATGCCACCTAGAGGGCTCAGATTTGTAAGGGAACTGCGTAAGTATCCCACGCAACAATGCCGATTATTGAAAATCCTCAAAGTCCAGCTGCGTGCGCTTGAGCGTGCAAAAACGTATTTTTGCATGTTTTTGCCTACCCATTTCCCCATGTCAATTCATACTTTCTGGCCCCTTAATGACCTAGGGAATCGTTTTTGGGTTTTTTTTTCCTTTATTTCTAACCCCTTTCAGGTGTTATCTGGCAAAACAATTTTTTTGACAACCTCCCAGGCCTGGAGTGTACATTTATATCATATTGCCTGCTGCTCAGTGGGTTAAAACTCTGCCCGGGTGACCTTCCATTTCTTCTTTGCGTATTGTTCATCGACCAAGAACCTTAGGAACAAATTTGCCTGTTGTGGGGAGAAAGGTTTTATATTGATTAATATGATGCTGTGTGTATACGTGCGTGTGATAATGTGTGTGTGTTTTTTTATATGATCGATATATGTAGTGTTGATATTGATGGTGTGTGATAGTGGTACAGTCTATGTGGGCGTGACAGTGAGTGTGTGTATTCATGTGTGTGTATTTGTTATACATGTGTGCGTATGTGTTAATGTGCATGTGTGCGTATGTGTTAATGTGCATGTGTGCTAGTGTTAAGCCCCGTTCACACACATGACTTTGTCAAAATGACCTTAGCCATCCTAGGCCGACTTTACAGATTTTTCTGTCGCGAACAAATGTAGGAGACCGACCATGCAGTGACCATTGTGTTTGGCGCCCATGTACCCGATATTGCCTCGACCTTGCCTCTACCATCGGGCCACCTTGGGCCACCATGAATTACAACGGGATGACAGAGCAATGTCCCTGCAATGTCCTCAAAGCGTGTTTTGACCCGTCATTCCTCCAACCTACCCCCGAAACACACGTCTATTTCAGGTCTCTCAGTTGATCCAGGGGCGTCCCATGGGAGTCCTCACCTTTTCCCACATTTACCGTATGGCCACCTAATGACGGCAGTGATCAAGGGCCGACCATTCAACTTTCTTGGACAGATATAAAAAGACGGGGGTATCCACGCTTTAGCGCATCCTTTCCATGACCCCATCTGACCTAGCAGGACTTTGTACCAGACTTTGCTTGAGTGTGCCTACTACGATCTTGAGCCGACTCACCCCGGTTGCGCATACTGTTGGTCTGGGAAGAACTACAGTTTCGACTTTATCTATGATAGTGAATTTGGGGTGATAATGGCTTTTTGGAATTGACACATTGTTAATGTGTGCATTTGTGTGTTCGTGTTTTCCTATACATTTTACTGTCAGTTGTCTGTACCTCTTACGAGGAGCAGTTGTTTATCAGTTTGCAACTACTCTTATTAGCCAGTGTGGTGTAGTGGCTAGCACGTTCGCTTGTTGGCCACTTAGTCCGGATTTCAATTACAAGTGGTGAGCATGGGAAGCTGATACAATATTTATGATAAACTACAGACTGAACATTGACTGAGGGAAAACACTGGCTTGGAGAATGTAGTACAAGAGACTTAAAAAGTATTACATAAGCAGTGCCTGAATCATTCAACACAATCTATGAGCGATTATTTGCAGAATTACCTAGAGTCCAATCTCAAGTGGTAAATTGTCTAATATTATATAAGTTCACGCTAACTGTGCGGATAGCTCAGTTGTAAAGCCCCTTTCACCACAGCCATCCCGGACACTTCCGATAAGCAAAATTGGATTGAATTGTAAATTTATGGGAGACAGCCACACGACAATGGTGTGGGATGACAGCCATCCGTACGTGAAACGACCGCATACCGCATACCGTAAGACACACACAAGGCCCCCGCCGCCAACGGGCCGACACACACTTCAGCAAGATGACAGACCCAAAAATCTGATCAGACAGAACATAAATTTCAACATACCACAACACGACAGAAAGAAAACAACCTCCCCACAGTTCCCCAACACCTACGACTGAATCTCGACCACTTAACGACAAGAATTGTGGGTGTTAGTATGTTGGTTAATGTATGTTTGTGTGTATGTGTCGATCTAATTGTGTTTGTGTGTTACTCAGTTACTCAGTTACTTGTTCGTCAAGGGGAATCCACGCAATGCGAGCTAAGCTCATTATTATCGCGCCTCCTTAACTGGGAATGTATTGCGTGAAATGCATGGTAAGTGTTTTATGTATCGTTAGAATGGCTGTGGATGTGTGTGTAGTCTGTATTTTAGCCAATTGGCGACATCTGGATACGAAGGCTTAGGGTTAACCTGTACGGTACCATTCTCACTACGGTACCAGTCTCACCCGAAGGCTTAGGTTGGATACCCATCTCACCTTGTAACCGATCACCAACCCCAGATGGGACGTCACAACTTCGTCCACTTATACAAGATTCCTATTTATACTGCTAGGTGAACAGAGGCTACACCGTTAGGAGACTTGCCCAAATGTCTCTTCCCCGCCCGGGTCTCGAACCCGGGACCTTCTGGTTGTGAGCCAGACGCGCTATCACATACGCCACGGGGATGTGTGTGTCGGTGTGTTTGTGTGTGTGTCAGTGAGTGCCTGTCTGTGTAATGTATATGTGCCTGTGGGGTTGGGGATCAGCGAGTGTCTTATGTGTACTGAATATGCATGCCTCGTGTGTGTGTGTGTGTCGGTGTATTAGTGTGTGTGGGTGTCGGTGAGTGCCTGTTTGTGTATATGTGTGAGTGGGGGGGGGGGCGTCAGTGAATGTCTGTACGTATGTGTATATGTGTGCCTTGTGTGTGTATCGGTGTGATTGTGGGTGTCAGTGAGTGCCTGCCTGTGTATATGGGGGTAAGGGGGTCTCTAAGTGTCGGTATGTGTATAAGTGTGCCTTGTATGAGTGTGTATGTGTGTCTGTGTGGTTGTGTGTGTTTGTGTTGGTGAGTGTGTGTGTAGTTATGTGTGTGTTCATCTCCCATTATGTATGTGTATGTTGAGGTTGTTTGCATGTGTATTAGCTTGTAGTCGTGCTTTTGGAGTTCAGTAGTCAAAATCTCTAATTATTCTTTATGTTTCACTATATTATTGTTTTCTCTTAATTTGCTTTTGATATGTTTTGATGCCTGAATGTTTTTACAGATCTTTTAATACATTTTAATCGACATATCTCTTACTTTTTTCTTATTGTTGGTTGAGCCTGGGAAAGCCTCTATCCAATGTAATAAGTCCCCTCATACATGTCTCCCGACAATAGTATACATCCAACTGACCGCCTCTCAACAGACAAACTGCGTCCCAAGTACCTTCTTAATGCCTCCCGCCCCCCTCTCGCTAGAACACGACCGCTAATGTAGGGCTGTACCTCCCGATTTTATCGAACATTACCGAAAGTATTGGGGGTATCCAAGGAAGAACAAGATTGCCACCAGACACTAAAGATCGCCACTAGAAAATGAAAGACTGTTCAGCTGACAGTACGAGAATACCAGTCGTCTGGCAGTCTGAGAGTGTCTGGACGGCTGTGTGAAAGGGGCTTAATGTTACGCCTGCTACCCAGCAGACCCGGAAGCGCCTCTCTTTCAGATTGGTGAATGTTTTGGGAGATATAAGCCAGTGGTTACCATCTCCCTTGAGCAAGAAGATGAGTAATAGTCTCTGGTGGTCTATAAGTATGTCGATATGATCAATAAGTATGTCAAGCGCTTGTGAATCCTCAGTGAAAACAGGTGCTATATAAGAGACCAAACTATTATTATTTTCATTTAAATGGAATAAACCCCATACTAACTTTAATGTATGCGTGTGTTCCCTGAAGCACCATTTGTAGGGCCTGATCATTCTTGGTGACCAGTCCGGAGTAGTCGTGGCGGTAGGGGGCTCCGATGTCCGCGTAGACCCCGTCCACTCCCTCACCCTAGGGGTAGGAAAACATCCTAGGTCACTAAAATTTTGGACGAACGGTCTTTAATTCACCAAAATAATGGGGCGAATGTCTTAGAATCTCCAAACATAAGGGAGAATGGGGTCCAGAAAAAACACCCCTTACATATTTCATCAGTGTGGTAGAAACCTTCAACAAAATGTATGACACTATCACTGCAGTCGATTGTACAGTTGCGGTCATAAATTCTGAGACATGCATTTTCAAAGGTATTTACATTTTATTCGTTTAATCAGTTCCAATGTATCAGAATTAATGACCCAGACTGTACAGTCATGAGCCATAATACCTGCACACCCATTTGAATCTGTATCGAACCCAAGCGAGACACTCCAATGTTCCGTTATATCCCTGAGGCTTCACAACTTGGCTTTAAAATTATATATATCCAAATAGGAGTGCAGGTATTATGGCTCACGACTGTACATCCCCTACCAGAAACAAGCTGTGGTGGGCAGAGTTCTTCATGAAGGTCCATTTGATGCCGTCCTGCTTGATCAGGTCGTGGAGGGACTTGAGGGCGGTGACCTTGGGCACGGTGAGGAAGGAGATGAGGACGCCGGTGTACGAGCACGAGATGGCCACCGTCACCAGGACCCATGTGCCGAAGATGATACGGGAGGCGGCGTTCATGGGGTATGACACACCTGAAACACAGAAAAAGATGTACGGTTTGGCTACCATTAGAAGATTTTATGCAGTTTCGGAGAAGATTATTGCGATCAAAGGTTTCATGAAGAGAGACGTCTTTCAGTAGCGTACACATTATTCAGCCAGTCTCAGGTACCGAAGATGATACGGGAGGCGCCGTTCATGAAGTACGAAACACCTGAAAGATAGAAACGATTCGGCTGCCAGAGATGATTTTATTCTGTCATGGAGAGGATTTTGATGGTACAGGATGCGGCGTTCATGAGGTACGACACACTTGCAACATAGACAAATATATGCCGTTATGAAGAAGATTGTGGCGGTCAAAATGTCATGAAGAGGGATGTCCTTCAATAGCGTAGTATATATTCACCAAGGCTTATGTACCGAAGAGGGTGCGGGAGGCGGTAATACAGAAAAAGATGTCCGATTCTGCTACCAATAGAAGATTATATGCTGTCATGGAGAAGCTTGTGTTGATGAAAGAATTCATGACAAGAGATGTCCTTCAATAGCGTATTCAATATTCACCAAGGCTCACGTGTCGAAGATGGTGTACGAGGCGGCGTTCATAGGGTACGACACACCAGCAACATAGAAAATGGAATCGGTGGAGCTAAACTAGGATTGATTCAACTGAGAAAACTCACTCAACCTCTTTTAAGGTGGAGCTTGAAATGGAAAATATATAGAAAGTCCACAAAATAAGGGTAACTAAAAGTGTAAAAATGAATTGGAAGAATTGACATAAGGAATAAAAATACGACATGAGGAGGAGTACTTAAATTACATATTTGAAACGTTGTCATTAACCCGTACTGTACCGTAGGATATAGTAATAAAAGTCCCCAGCAGTCCCAAGCAATGTGGCCAAAATATTATTGACAGTGTAGAGGAAGTATTGGAGAATAACGCAATATACTGAAGACACCAAAAAGTTTGATATTTTATTGCGCAATACGATTATATTGAGTGATATATTGTGCAATATTCGTCATCACAACATGTCTTCCACACAAAGTGACACGTTTTTTTTACTTGAGTGTATGTTTTGTCTGTGTATGAAGGATACAAAAGGTAGGTTGACTGTAACGGGTGTCTCCCCAAAAGCCGAAAGAATGACAGGGCCGAATTTGAGGGACGTTGGAGACAAAATGCCTGGACACACGAAGTTTAAAGCAATTTAAGTCATTGGATGAAGGAAATATTGATTTAGGGAGAGAGGTATGTAGGGATCTAACTGCACTATGGCAAGTAAAAGCGAAGACTATAGTGACAGACAAAAGAAAAACAAAGCCTAGGATGTTTTAGTTAATAAGTTCAAGGAAAAATACGCTTAAGCTACGCGGGGAAGATGTGAAAAAGAAATTCAATTCACTTAGAACAAACTTTAGAAAGGAACTGGCAAAAATTAATAAATCCCAGAAATCTGGGACTGGTTCAGATGGATTGACCATTATCAGTAAATCCCCAAACATCAACTACAAAATTAAATACTATCTATAGCAAATAAAGTTCTATCTAAAGAGCAATCCAGATAATTATAATTATTGCATTAAGAAAAACATGGAGGGGCCACGAATTCTTATGAGTGAGCAAGAGACTATGCCTCCGATTGTAAGGTAGCGCTAATAAGTCATGTGTCAGCTGTCATTACGTTTGGCTCGCTTTACGTTTTATTAATGTCTGTCAGATGTTGAATAGGGTTGGTAAGTGTAGGAACTATCTATCTATCTATCTATTGCCTGATGCCGTGATCCCCGAAGGGGTGGCCACAAACGAGACGCCCCCATGCACCTCTGTCCCCAGTCAGTCGACGCCCCTCCTCCCAACCAGCACTGCCTTCATTCATATACTTGTTCACTCCATCCTTCCACCTCTCTCTCGGTTTACCTCTCCCTCTCTGTCCTTCCACCTCGCTCTCGTACACCCTCTTAGTCATTCTCTCGCTTCCCATACGTTCCATATGGCCGAACCATCTCAAGGTGTTCCTTTTCACACTTTCCAGCACATCTACCTCCACACCACACCTCACTCTTACTTCCTCATTCGTCTGTCTATCCCTCCATGTAATTCCGCACGTACTTCTCAATTAACTCCTTTCCACCCCGCTCACTCTTGGTTTGAATCTCTTCACCAACGTCTATGCTTCGCTCCCGTAAGTCAATGTCGAGATTACCACACTGTCATTCAAGGACTTCTTCACTTCCATGATGACCACCCTATTTCTTGTTAGTGCTTTCAGCGTTCCTACAACCCTCTTCCCCTGTTGCACCCTCTCCCGCACTTCTTCATCCATACTCCCAATTTTACTCAGCACACTGCCCAGATACTTAAATTATCTGACTATCTTCATAGCCTGACCGTTCAACTTCACCTCACATGTTGGAACATGTTTGTGTATCTCACTCGAAATGAATAGATCGAGTTTAGATATTGCTGATACCAAGTAATGATCAAAATCAACTCGGTTCCTGGACATCACTTATTTGGCTGACTGTACATAAACACAATGTAAACAAAGCCGACCTTGCTGGAAGAGAGCGGCGGCCAGGATCCAGTAGTAGCCGAAGATGGAGCCGAAGATGGAAAGGTTTTGCTGGGTGGTGGTGGTGGTGTGGGAGGAGAGGGTGGTGGTGGTGTTGTGGGGGTACAGGTGGTTGAGGAAGGTCACATCGCCGCACAGGTACATCACTGGACCCAACAGTAACAGGCAGCAACCCAGCCCTAACCAGACCTTGAAGGGTGAAGAAGTGGTTTAACCCTATTTGGTGCGAGTGTGTGCGTGTGTGTGTGTGTGTGGAGGGGGGGGGGGGGGAGGTAGCTTTTGGTAGGATCCCCGTTAGGTAGGAGGATGGTGGAGGGTTCAATAAAGTAAGGGAAGGTGAAGTCTATGGCCACCTCTCTAGATCTCTCTGCTTTCTGACTGATTGACTATTTCTTCCTTTACTGACTGACTAACTGTTCTTTGCGCTACTGATTGTTCAGTTGACTCACATCCCCTCGACTAGTCCGAGTGGCTGTTTGGCTGTTTCTAATATATATCTGGCTGATTGATTAAGGGGGCACACCTCGTTATTTTGTTTTCTCTCTCTCTGGGTTGTATCCATTCGGCCCCATTCAGCCTACTGTTTTAAGACGTTTATCCCTATCCAGGTGTCGATTTTTTCCTGGCGAGCGGTAGCGATCCAGCATTTTTTTATAAAAAAATTGACAGCAGGCTAATTTTGTACATTTTTCGGTAGAAAAATGTATGTCTCCGGCGAAGCCGAATTTTTCCATACAATGCTGGCAAATTGACACCTGGATAGAGATAAATGTCTTAAAACAGTAGGCTGAATGGGGCCGAATGAACATAAGCCAGAGAAAGAGAGAAAAGAATAGAAAAAAAGCAGGTCACCTCCCTTAAGTATCCCTTCCATTACTGACTTATTTATTTAAAAACTATCCCACTTGATTCTGCACCAACCTTATAGTGGAAGGGGTCCAGGAAGGCTGTGATCTTCTTGGTGGGTCCCCAGTTAGGCAGGAGGATGGTGGAGGGTTCAATAAAGTAAGGGAAGGTGAAGTCTATGGCCGCCTCTCTCTGGATGGTAATGGTGAAGGGAGCCACGCCGAAATCCACCTCCTGTAATTTAATAAGCATTCTTCAGTAAGCCGAAACTAGATATATTAATTATTATCAGCCCAAAGATCACAACACACTAACCACTATAACTCAAAAACTACTACAGTAATGGAGCTAATATTTCTGCCATTTGGGAAGAGTCGGCTAGGGAATAGGTTTGGCCACTTTACAGCATTTCTAGGATAGTGTTTGAGGTTTTTGCCTACAATTAAGGGAAGATTTCCACTTGAGGGATTTTTTCTTGACCCCTTTCTCCCTCATGTCTAGCCCCATTGCTTTTGAGATTTAAAGACGTTTGCCCCATTAGTTTGGTGGTTTTTAAGAATTTCCGCCCCATTCTGTCAATTTTAAGACCTTTCGTACCATTTAGGTGTCGATTTTAGCCTGGCGAGCGATAGCGAGCCTGTAATTTAAGAGTAATCGTCCTTCGGCCGGGACATTTTTCTATCGAAAAATGTACAAATTTATCTTGAAAGGGGGTCAAGGGGGTGAGATTTTAATATTGCTGGAGGAGTAGGAAACAAACTAGAAACCTCCCCTTAATGAATGGACTATACTGTACACAAGTTTGGTAACAAGTAATTGTCTAGATTAAGGGGAGATCTCCACTTGAGGGATTGTTTTCTTGATCCCTTTCTCCCTCATGTTTAGCCCCATTGCTTTTGATATTATAAAACGTTTGCCCCATTAGTTTAGCGATTTTAAGAACTTTCACCCCATATTAAGACCTTTCGTGCAATTCAGGTGTCTATTTTATCCTGGCGAGCGACAGCGAGCCTGTAATTTAAGAGGAATCGGCCTTCGGCCGGGACATTTTTCTATCGAAAAATTTACAAATTTATCTTGAAAGGGACTCGAGGGAGTGTAATTTTAAGGTTGATGGAGGTCTAGGGAACAAACTAAATACCTCCCCTTAGGGAGTGTTATCTTATCTTTATTGGCCTTTTATCATTATTATTAATATTATATAAGTTTGCTCCCTCAACCTTTATCAAGCTTTAGATAGTCACACCCAAGACCCGCCTTCAAGATAACTTTGTACATTTTTCGGTAGAATAATGTCCCGTTTTTTTAGTTGATTACAGGCTCGCTATTGCTCGCCAGGACAAAAAATCGACACCTAAATGGCACACAAGGTATTAAATTTGACAACGATATGGGGCGAAAGGTGTTAAAATCGCCAAACTAATGGGCCGAACGTCATCAAATCTCAAAACTAATGGGGCTAAACACGAGGTAGAAGAGGGTCCAGAAAAGACATATTCCTCCCCTTAAAGTAGCGCAAGACTTATTGACGCCTGATGACCGTATTATTAATCGTATTTTCTATTGTACTTAGGATATGTGAAGCCGGAGTCACACGAGCCCTTTTTCGAGCAATTTTTACGGGCAATTATGGTCTGGAAGCCTCAAAAATTACACGTTATCATAATTCAGCAGCCTAACATAATCTACCTTCAGTCTAGTTGCCGATAACAGTGCGAAAAAGTTGAAATACGTGAAAAAACCTGCTCATGGAAAATTGACGGAAAAAGCGCTCGTGTGACAGCGGCTTAACTCTAGGTAATCATAGGTGGGTTCCGCTAAAATGGTTATGTGGTAAATCATATTATAAAAAAAAAAAAAATCCAGCTGAGGGTAAACTATCATATTTCTACCTTTGTTACTCGGCTATAAGATAGATTTGGTAGCGAAAGCTGATGTTTATTCTGAAAACTTGGCATTAATATGACACACAGCCATAGTAGTTTCATATATTTCCATTAAGTATCGAGAAATCAGCTAATAAGAGATTCAATTTACGATCAGCTGGAACAAAAATAGAGTACAGTCGGGGAGGATATTATTGTTATGCCGAGATTGGGGAGATATTTATCGTGATCGTGTACTTAACCTTTAATTGTGTTGGTGGCGTAATGGTTTAAAAAAGACGTCGCCTGTACAGAAAGAGTTAGGTAAGTTTTATATTGCCTCTCACTTCCTTTGTCTCCTCTGTGCCTTACCTTCCTATAGTGACTGTACCGTTCCTGTGTGTACCTTACCTTCCTAGTAACCATACCGACCATACCGTTCCTGTGTGTACCTTACCGTTCCTGTGTGTACCATAACGTTCCTGTGTGTACCTTACTTTCCTAGTGACTGTACCGTTCCTGTGTGTACCGTACCGTTCCTGTGTGTACCTTACCTTCCTAGTAACCATGCCGACCATACCATTCCAGGATCCGTTTTCCAGCCTGCTACCCCAGTTACCATCATAGGGCAACTCCAGACGGTACCTGGGAGAAAGCCACACACAAATGATCAGAGTATAGTTGGATGCCATGGTCTCTATAGTCTATTCGCTGTAAGTAGGCGAGAAATCATGACCTCTATCCTCTGTAACTCAAAAACGACTAGAGTAATCGAGCTAATAGTTCTACCATTTGGGAAGAGTCCGTCAAGGAATAGATGTGGAAATTTACAGCCAATTTGCTCTAGCCCTTTTTGAGTTACAGAGGTTAGAGGTCATGGTTTCTCGCCTACTGTATAGAATACTGTATAGCCCACTCATTCAAGTTCGTGGTCCTCTATGTTTTTCTTAATGCTATTATAACTATATGGATACATTTTTGGCTAGAACTTGCTTTTCAATGGATATCGTTTTGTAGTTGATTTATAGAAACTGTCATTCATATATTGGTTTCCAGGGATATACTTCTATAGTTAAAAATAGAGGGCTATTAAGTCATGTCTCAGCTGCCATTACGTTTGGCTCGCTCTGTGCTGTATTAATGTCTGCCAGTTGTTGAATAGGGTGGGTAAGTGTAGGAATATGTTTGTATATCTCACTCGAAACGAATAAATTAAGTTTTATATATTGCTGATACTAAAATTATTGATCAAAATATACTTAGTGCCGAGACATCACTTATTAGGCCGACTGTACATGAATATTAATGAGTGGGCTATAGTCTATTCGCTGTAAGTAGGCGAAAAAGCATGACCTCTATCCCCTGTAACTCAAAAAGGGCTAGAGCAAATTGGCTGTAAATTCCCACATCTATTCCTTGACTGACTCTTTCCAAATGGTAGAATTATTAGCTCTATTTACTCTAGTCGTCTTGTAGTTACAGAGGTAAAGGTCATGATTTATCACCTACTTACAGTGAACAGAGTATAGAGACTATGGCACCCGAGTGTACAGTTGGCCACAGGCATTTGTGTCCTCTCTGTAATGTTGTGTCTGAGCGGAAGTATAGAATTATTATATTAAGGGGGAATTGTTTGATGCCTTGATAGCGTAATGCTTAATGTGCGGAATTTCGGTGTGAGTATCCTAGGTTCGAGTCCTTGGAGTGCCACATATATTCATTATTTGAATTTAATTAGGTTTATTTATAAGTTAATTGGTAGGTTGGTGAAAGACCATATGAATATATATATATTTAATTTTATCTTCAATACTTATTTTATATTACCTTCCCCACACTTTCATCCAACATAAAAAAACAAAAACAAATCTCTCTTGCAGATAAATGTGTATATTTTTGGGTACAATAATGTCCAGGTCGAAAGCGGTTCCCTCTTAAATTACAGGCTCGCTCTCGCTCGCCGGGTTAAAAATCTATACCTACGGTACAACAGGTCTTGGATTATAGTTATAAGAAATTGGGTCAAAGGTCTTTAAAATCGATAAACTTAACCCCTTCTATACCGGTGACGTCATTTGTATTTGATTTCAGCTTTAGACGATTTGATGTAGCTTAGGAAGGATATATGGTAGCTAAATGGATTAACTGAGGTAGTCTAACTTTTTAATTGGAGGACGTATCTTTTAATAGTGGCCAACATAGTGAAAAAGACGTCGCCGGTACAGAAGGGGTTAAGCGGCAAACGTCTTAAAATCCCAGACTTAATGTGGTTAAACATGTGGTAGAAGTGGATGGAGAACCCTTAATCAAACAATCTTAACTGTGTTAACCAAAAGCACATACACACATACGCACCATTTATTCGGTAGAAAACATTTTCCAGACAAAGGCTGCTTTTTCTTGAATTATATTCTCAATATCACTCGCCAGGAAAAATTCGACACCAGAATGGGGCCAAAAGTCTTTATATCGCTACAATAATGGGGCTAATCGTCTTAAAATGGCCAAAGTAGTGGGTCCAAATAGATCACCCTCATTTAAGATCCTCCATAAATGGGGTAGTAGTTATATTTTGGCCTATATATATATATATATATATATATATATATACTGTATATATAATATATATAATATTATATTATAGTAACCTCGCTAGACCTCCAAGGTAAAAAACAAAAGCAAAAAAACTAAGCCCCTTTCAAGATAAATGTGTACTTTTTTCGGTAGAAAAATATCCTGGCCTAGAATAACAGGCTCACTATCGCTCACTAGGAAAAATCGACACCTAAATGCCACAAAACGTCTTTATATTGACGAATAAATGGGGCGAAAGGTCTTGAAATCGCCAAACTAATGGAACGAACGTCTTAAAATCTCAAAGCTAATGGGAACAAACATGAGGGAGAAAAAACAACTACCTCCCCCTTAACCCCTTCTGTACCAGCGACGTCTGTTATATTTTATTATAGCTATATTCAGATGATTTCATGCAGCTTAGGAAGGATCTGTGGTAGTTAAAAGGGTTGGTTGAGATAGTTCGAAGATATATAATTGCTAGAGATCCTTCCTAAACTGAATAATATTTTCTACTAGTTGCCAGAATATGATGAAAAAGACGTCACCGATGCAGAAGGGGTTAAGGGGGTGACCTGCTTTTGTTTATCTCCTTTTCTCTCTTTCTCTGGAATGTATCCATTCGGCCCCATTCAGCCTACTGTTTTAAGACTGTTATCCCCATTCAGGTGTCGATTTCTTCCTGGCGAGCAATAGCGAGCCAGCATTGTATGGAGATTCCAGCTTCGCCGGAGAAATTTTTCTATCGAAAAATTTAAAAATTTACCCTGCTGTCAAAAACATTTTAAAAAATAACCTGGCTCGTGGAAAAAATCAACACCTGGATGGTGATAAACGTCCTAAAACAGTAGGCTGAATGGGGCCGAATAGATACAACCCAGAGAGAGATAGAGGTGGGCCCCCTTAAGAGACTGACCTGAAGCCGAGTTTGATCTGGAGTTCCTTGAGCATGTCGAAGGCGAACCCCGAGTGTTTGGTGATGCGGCCTTCCTTATCCACCTCCAGGAACACGAAGGGGGGTCTCTGGGGGGATGGGGGGGGGGGAGAGTAGATACAGTGCTTAGATTGATGGATTGATATATAGGTAGATGGATAGAAGGGTAGATGGGTAGATTGATAGGGAGTAGAAAGGTAGATGGTTAGATGAATAGACAGTAGAGATATAGATTGGTAGCCTTTAGTCAAAATGCACAAGTTTATCTCGAAGGGGGTCTTGGGAGCATTATTAAAAGTTTGATGGAGTTCAAGGGAAGACACTAAATTATATATAGTAATCTATATTTATAATATTTTCACCACAATAATAATAATAATAATAATAATACAAATATTAACATATAGCCTACAGTATATATACAAATAAAACATATAATAATAACAAACCCTAAATACTGTTATCATTTTCATGTATTTCATGTATCACCTGCTATAGAAAACAGCGTAAGGTGTCGGCAATAATAAGTTGACCTATATATACCGTATATATACAACATAATGTCAACAATGAACCTGTACGAGGTGTGGATAGATGCTATAATATGCTCAGTAATGGTACGGTTCGTGTTGGTTCAATGGTTCTTATATACCGGTACGTCATACACCTTTCGTCTGTTGTCTTATTTCATATATATATATAATTATTTTCGTGTTTATTTATATATTTTGTTTTAGTTTGTTTTCCTCCCTTCCTCTTTGGCAGAAATAATGACGAAGAAAACCACCTAACATTAAGGGGTTGTTATTTTTGCCCCCCCCCCCCCCACCCCCTTCAAGATAAATGTGTACATTTTTCAGTAGAAAAATTTCCCGGCCGAAGGCAGATTCCTCCTTCATACAGGCTAGCTGTCGCTCTCCATCAACAATTCAACACCTAAATGGTACGAAAGGTATTTTTTGTTGACAGAGATATGGGGTGAAAGATCTTAAAATCTTCAAACTAATGGGGCTAACGTCTTAAGATCTCAAAACTAATGGGACTAAACATGAGGGAGAAGGGGATCCCGATGAAATATAAACCCTTTAATAGAGTGAAAGAGTACAACACATAATTATGATGTATGTGATTGGTGGTATATGTGATTGGTGGTGTATGTGATTGGTGGTATATGTGATTGGTGGTGTATGTGATTGGTGGTATATGTGATTGGTGGTGTATGTGATTGGTGGTGTATGTGATTGGTGGTGTATGTGATTGGTGGTATATGTGATTGGTGGTGTATGTGATTGGTGGTATATGTGATTGGTGGTGTATGTGATTGGTGGTGTATGTGATTGGTGGTGTATGTGATTGGTGGTATATGTGATTGGTGGTGTATGTGATTGGTGGTATATGTGATTGGTGGTGTATGTGATTGGTGGTATATGTGATTGGTGGTGTATGTGATTGGTGGTGTATGTGATTGGTGGTATATGTGATTGGTGGTATATGTGATTGGTGGTATATGTGATTGGTGGTATATGTGATTGGTGGTGTATGTGATTGGTGGTATATGTGATTGGTGGTATATGTGATTGGTGGTGTATGTGATTGGTGGTATATGTGATTGGTGGTATATGTGATTGGTGGTATATGTGATTGGTGGTATATGTGATTGGTGGTATATGTGATTGGCGGTATATGTGATTGGCGGTATATGTGATTGGCGGTATATGTGATTGGCGGTATATGTGTCAACTGTGATATCTTAGGCTCTTGTAAATGTGTGGTCAAAATAAACTCCGAAATTGATTCTGTAAAGATGTTGTTCAGAGTCATTAATATACTGAAAAGAAGGTTATATACAGTGTATATATATATATATATATATATATATATATATATATATATGAGAGAGAGAGAGTATTTATTTTATATTCTTTGTTTGTTTTTGTCACTTCGCTTATGGAAGTAGTTTTTTAATATTGTTATTATTATTGAGTAGTCATGTGTAATTCCAGGTTAAATAACACAATGTTAAAAATAAAACACCATATGAGGAGGAGCACTTTCTTGACAACATTTCGTATATGACCTACTATATGCGAAACGTAGTCATGAGAGTGCTCCTCCTCATATGGGGTCTTTAAAAATAACACAAATTCCTCTAATCAATAATATAAATCGTGCTTTCGAGACTTGGATAACATTCGCCTCTATACCTACTCGTGTGACGGTGAA
Source organism: Paralithodes platypus (assembly GCA_032716605.1). Taxonomy (NCBI): domain Eukaryota; kingdom Metazoa; phylum Arthropoda; class Malacostraca; order Decapoda; family Lithodidae; genus Paralithodes; species Paralithodes platypus. Next base: position 56,263,086 of record CM064525.1, read on the forward strand.
TGAAGTACAGTCGCGCTAATAAGTGATGTCTCGGCACCAAGTATGTTTTGATCAATAATTGGTATCAGCAATATCTAAGCTTCATTTCTTCATATCGAATGAAATATAAAAACATGTTCCTACAATTACCCACCCTATTCAACATCTGACAGACATTAATACAGCACAGAGCAAGCCAAACGTAATGACAGCCGGGACATGACTTATTAGCGCGACCGTACCTTGTGAAACTATGAGTAGAAGGTAAAATATGCAACACCCGAATCGTGTGTGCAAACTCTGGCAACACGACCACTCAATAATTTTACCCTTGATTAGTACCGTAAAATGGCCTAACTTCATACAAGGGGGTATACTTCGGACATTTCTGGATAAAATTATATAAGCTACAGTTATGGAAAAATTACTCTGCATTATGGAAGAACACCGCAGACATACTGGTTTTTCCATAACATTATGTATTTATCCCATAACTGCGGTTCATTATATATATATATTTTTTTTTTTTTCGATAATGTCCGAAATTATCTCACCGTCCAAAGTTACGTCATGTTATCGGTAAGTCTTCCCCCCGATCGAATTCCTTATAGGTATACTTAGAGCAGGCTAGAGTAGGTTAGGTTATATTAGACTAAATGAGGTTAGTATTTAATCAATAATTTCACATTTATGGATTGATGATCGAAATGCTCCCCTTTAAGTTTAAGGGGAGGTTTATATTGTGCTCCCTAGACCTCTATCAAGCTTATAAATATACCACCAAGACCCTCCCTTCGAGATAAATTTGTACATTTTTCGGTAGAAAAATTTCCCTGCCAAAGGCCGGGTCCTCCTACTTTACAGGCTCGCTATCGCTGTCCAGGAAAAGATCAACACCTAAATGGGACGAAATAATAATAATAATAATAATAATAATAATAGTTCTTAAAGCTAGCGCATGCTAAGCCAGCTAAGAATAGCCCAATAAGGCCGATTAGGCGTATTTCCATTAGGGCCCTGTACTACTACCCCATCCCCTTGCTCATGAGGGACGGTAACGACTCAGTGCTTGTGAAAAAACATTACTGCGCCGAGCGTGGGCGCAATCCTGGGCTTTCTGGGTGGAAGTCCAAGACGCCAGTCATTACACCAGCGACGAAAGGTCTTAAAATCGCCAAACTAACGGGGCAAACGTCTTAGCATCACATAATTAATGGGGCTAAGCATGAGGGAGAAGGGGATCCAGAAAAAAAACCGTAAGTGAAAATCTGCCCTTAATTTAGACTGGGTTCCAAATAAATTACTGGGTATATCAGCCATAATATATTTACTGCCAATCAATCACTTTATCATATTGCAGACAAACAAGGACACCGTATTTCCATATATACTGTACATACATAAATCTTATGGCCGAGTGCTCCACACAAAGTGCGTTTCTGGTCTCACATCCTAATGGTGGTGCTCCAGGCAACCCTCTCAAGATCAGACTGTAAGGTCTGATCCCACGTCATTCTTGGCCTGCCCCTTGGTGTGGATCCCCACCACGTTCATATAGACTTGCATCTGTTCACCCAAATTAGTTTATCCATTCTCTCCACATGTCCAAATCATCCAATCCTACTAGCATGCATCTCATCACTGATATCCTTTATACCTAACCATCTCCTCAGCTCTTCACTAGATATCCTATCTTGCAGTTTGGCCCACACATTCATCTCACCATTCTCATCTTGTTACGTTCAATTCTGTTGATATTATCCGCTTTGACAGGACACGTTTCTGAAGCATATGTCATCGCGCTTCTAACACATGAAGCATACACCTTTCCCTTCAAGAGGAGAGGGAGTCTTCTCATAGTAAGTAGTGGCAACAGTTCTCTGAACTTTCGCCAGCCACATCTTATTCTGTTGATAGTGGAGGTCTCGGCCCCACCACCAGCAGAGATGGTATCTCCCAAGTAACAAAGCTTGTCCACCATCTCCAGTGACTCTTTGCCAAGGTTAACAATCTAGAGCTAGTCATTGAACACAACCTCACCTTTTGCATAATATGCATACAAATTTCTCAACTTCGGACTTCTTCTTCAGTAGAGCTCCCTTTATTCTAGTGTAGCGCTTCTTCCCGTGGTGTACCAGCTGCGGCAGATGCTATTCTGAATTGAGTTCGCGCCCATCCCTTTTCTGCCTACTATGCATGGGTATACACCACATTTTTCTACCTTTCCAAACCCTAATCTACTGTGTAAAATCTTAGTTTTATTTATGTTAACTTTTATTTTTTTATTTCTCTCTCCATCTTCTGAGCTTGGACTCGGCATCCCACACACTATGTACGATAATTACTAGGTCATCTGTGTATTGAAGTTCCCAGGAGAACCCAGCTCTGAAATCTCCAGATAGTACCTCCAGAACCATAATAACGAGGAGAGGGCGAACTGTAGACTCCTCACTTGGTACACCTTTCACCCTCACTGCCGTTCTTGAGTCCTAATTCATCTTCATTATCACACCCCAAATTGTCTCATGACCCACTGCACAACATCTCTGGGCACCTAATCAAAGGCCTTTTCCAGGTCTACAAACACAAGGTACAGATTCCTATCTTTAAGTATATATTTTTCATGTAGCTGCCTGATTGTGAAGATACCATCGGTTGTACCACATCCTGGCATAAAACCAAACTGCATATCATCGATAGAGATGCTTTCCCTGATCATACCTTCAAAGACTCTCACATACCTTCATGAATTTATCAAGCATTTATTGACCCTTATAGTTTCCCGTATCCACCATTGCACTGATTGGATTGAAAGGTTGGCCACATGGGTACTGGTTTGAAAGTTTGTTTCCGCTGGACATGACCACTACTACTACTTCTACTATTATTATCTTTAACACTCAATATTGCATTAACTTGTTCTAACCTATTTTTAATGTGTTCGTTGGTGATATATAATATATATGGGGATATATATATATGTGAGTCAGGTACAAGGGGAGATAGAAGGGCAGGAAGACCCCCATTGAGATGGAGAGACTGTGTAAGAAAGGCTTTGGATGATAGAGGAATGACTATAGATCAGGCAGGGGAAGTGGTGGTGGACAGGAGTGAATGGAGAATGCTTGTGAATAGTTGAGTGAACACATGGTCATTTGGAGTAAGGGGTCGGGCGCAAGTTCGACTAGATAATAGTCCATCAGGCGCCTGGCCCGGGGGGACGATTAATATGAAGGGTGTGCCTGGAAGTGTGGTGGGAGGGCTTGTGGCTTTGGCTCCGCTGCATGTCTGCCTGCCGAGATCGGAACCTCTCCGGGTGGTCAGGGCCCGGGGGAGTGCTGGAGCGACCTTGGTAACCCTGGTCTCTGGGTCTTCTCCTGGGTGACCTGGATGTGTGTGAGTTTGTGTTTTTTTATCTGTGTTTATTTTTTGTTTTATGTTGTTTTTGTGTTTTCCCTGTTCTTGCTCTGTCTTGAGTCGGCTACCCCCAAAATGGGGATTGGGCCTGAGCATATAGATAGATAGATAGATAGATAGATATATATATATATATATATATATATATATATATATATATATATATATATATATATATATATATATATATATATATATATATATATATATATATATATATAATGTGTGTGTGTGTGTGTGTAATGAATATATGTTATGAATTAAAGGATATTGAGTTGAATTGAATGTTACAACAACTATTACAACTACTACTTCAACAACAACTATTACAACTACTACTTCAACAACAACTATTACAACTACTACTTCAACAACAACTATTACAACTACTACTTCAACAACAACTATTACAACTACTACTTCAATAATACTCACATGTTTAGTGACAATCTTGAGAACCTTGCCCTTGAGTTGTTTGCGGTAGTGGTATAGGTTGGTGGCGACACTAGTACCGGCACACTGGAACATGGCATCCTCTGCTCTGGTAGTGTAGGGGGTAGTCATTAGTGGTTGGTCTATATAATTAGCCATGCATATACTATTTAGTTTCCTCGCTCCATATAGCTAAAATTATAAAAAAAAATCACAAGACCTCCCACCGAGATATATTTGTACATTTTTCGGTAGAAAAATGGCCCAGCCAAAGCCTGGTTCCTCCTTAATAACAGGCTCGCTATCGCTCGCCAGGAAAAAATACACTAAATTGCACAAAAGGTATAAAAATCGCCAAACTAATGAAGCGCGCGAAGATCTCAAAAGTAATGGAGCTAAACGTGAGGGAGAAGGGGGTCTAGAAATAACAATCTTTCCCTTAAGAAGGAAACATATCTAGTTAGAATTCCGTTGAAATATTTCAGGATATAAAGATGAAATTTATTATGTTATCTCCATAGTTTTTCTTCTTCTTTGTGTTATGTATGTATGTATATGCATGTATTGTATATACTCAGTCACGTACCCCATTGCTGATGGTGGACAACACGAGACAGAGCCAAAACAAAAACAACATTTAAAGTTCCTATTCTTAGGGTCCGGGACCACTTTCGCGTTCCCTCGCCCGTTTCTTTGTCTCGTCGAGTAGGAGAATTATACAAGGGGAGGAGGATTCCTAGCCCCCTGCCCCAAATATTTCAAATGTTTCATTATAAGAAAGCAATACATTATTTGAATGTTGGGACCTTCAATGTAAACCAGTAGTGTATGCCAATAAACATAGATAAAATACAAGCAGTGATATAAATTATATGGATTTTCTCCCTTTAAGCCTTTGAAGAGTAGAACGCATTTTGACAGTTTATTCTGGCTATCAATTGACGATATTGTACAGCTTAGGAAGGATTTGAGGTAACTAAAAGGGTATATACTATCTCAATTAACCCTCAGCCTTCCATATACACATCCTAATCCAAATAAAACTGTCTAATGATAGCCAGAAAATAGAAAAGAAATTTATTCGATATATATAACATTTACCAGGTGATGAGAGTATTTTGCATGCAATCTTCGCCAAGTAATTATCATCTTGACTCCTACATGGCCTCCCAATAAACTGAATAAAACCGGGTAATGATAACCATCATAAAGACCCTGTCATACATTCATGAACTGTGACTGCGACCCTTTTGATCCGCCAGAGAGCCAATGCATGTGGGAGTTCCTAGTGTTCCCTCGCCAGATTAACCAAAATAATGATGGTGGGCATGCCAATTATGATTGCCGCAGAAGCCCCGGCCATGTACCTGCAGGGAGCGACGGTGCCTCTGCGTCATGCATGGAGTCATGTAACAATATGTGCCAAAAGTGGTCGCCGCTCTAACGGGATATTTCAAGATTGCCAGAGGCGTTTCTGCAGTCACCATAGACGCGTCACAGGTGCACCGTGGGTATGACCACAGAATCATCTGCGGTGCATCTGCGACGGATGATGATGGACCACTTGGGTCCAGCCAGTACACTGCAGCCACATCTGCGACACACCGCAGCCATGCCTGCTGTTTCATATGGCATATTGCGTTAACGTATTAACAAAGGTGCCAAGCCTGTGTGTTTGTACAGGATCAGCAGCATCCTACATCGGTAGACACCGCTATAATGCCTCAAACACGTGTATGATTGCCGGCATATCGGCGGCAGACACAGTGCCAAATTCAAATGCAGAATGCCACTGATTGACTCCGTCGTGTGTGCTGTTTCCTGCACCCTCATACGGCATGTCACAGACATGTGGGCCAGCCGATATTTCCACCTTATCTGAACACCAGCAAACTTTGAACTTCTTTCCGCCCTTGCGGCCCATCCTGGCCCACACCGACTCATTCATGGCACCTTGGAATTGCCTCAGAACACGCTCATGATATGCCTACGGTCCCTTATTCGGCAGTAATCGTTATTGAGATTGTGAATGTTTGACAGATCGTTAAGATAGCTCAACCACTGCACTGTCCTTACCGAAATTTGAGTAGTGTCCTAGTGAGCCTGAAGGTCTTGTCTCGGCGGGTCTGAGGCAGCACCACCGCCCTCACCCAATGCCTCACCACCCACGTCAGGCAGCTGAAGCGATGGTCAAACTAGAAGAGTAGGAAACAATAGTGCTGTAACATAGCTCAGGTTAATCCTATTTGGTCTGATGGAGATCTTTTTGGACCTCCCCTGTTTCACTCCTTTAGTTTGGATATTTTAATATGTTTAGCCCAATTTGTTTGGCGATAATAAGATGCTTCACCTCATTCAGGTGCCAATTTTTTCTGGGTAAGCGAAAGCGAACCTGTAATGGTGGGGTCACACATTCACGTATATTGCTCCCATCAGCTCCCGTCCGGCGTAATCGCCAATTTATGTAAAGACGCGAGTAGTTCCTGCCGTGAACGCCCATTCTTACCACGACTATTGCACTTCCCGACAGACGTACCGTAACGGGGCCAGTGTTACGTCAGACGTAATGGAGTCGTATTGAACTACGTACGTGTTTGCGACGTGCGTAAGCATAGCCCCGTTCGACCGCATGGGCTGCCCGATTTGCGGGAACACAGGCCACGCCCATGCCACGCCCCCACAAGACCGGCGTAGCTGAGGCCGCACATCTTGGGATTTGTTAGGTCGTACCTGGACCGGTTCCGGCCAATCGTAGGCACACCCCGTCTGACCAAACACAGACAAAGACAGTCTTTGTCAACCACGTCTGTCGGGGTTGCAATCTGGGAAGTACAAAAGGGCAGGACTGGCCACACCTTTCCAATTCCCACTCATTCCTCTGCACCATGAACAACATCACGGAATTCATCCTGGAGTTCAAATTTGTGAACTCCTTAATCAAACCGGAGATTAGGCATAACACGCAGCTCATACAATGCATCCTTGCCTACATAGAAGTCTTAAAACTACTTGCAATAGCAAACTCCATCCATCAAGAGGAACAAGAGAAGAAGAAGGAAAGGACCAAGAGGACCGTGTGGGTGTGGCCATATGTTTCAATGTTTCCTTTGTTTTTTACTGTATGTTTTATTTAATTTTTCATGATTTTCCATATTTATTATTAACCATATTATCAGTATTTCTTTATTATTTACTTTATTTTTCATCTTTTAGTTTTAAATTTCAATCACGTTGTTAATTGTTTCAATGTTTCATTTGTTTTGTACTGTATGTTTTATTTGATTTTTCATGATTTTTCATATTTATTATTAACCATATTATCAGTATTTCTTTCCAATTAGTCATTTCTTTTTTATTACTTTCAGTATATATTTCATTTGTCATCTTATTAATAAATACTTTAGCTACAATGAGGTTGCAGAGTTCGAGGGGACAGGCGAGGTTGCAGGCGTCAAGGGGACAGGCGGTGATGAGGTTGCAGGCGTCAAGGGGACAGGCGGTGAGGTTGCAGACGTCTTCTTCACGCTTCTCTTGGTAGCCTTGGTAGCCATGGTGACAGAGCAGGGCAGGGCAGCGTGCAGAGGGTGGCAGCAGAGGGTGGCAGGGTGGCAGAGTAGCAGGGATGGTGGTGGTCGTCGTGGTGTGGTGAGAGGTATGACGGCAGTACCTCCCGTTGTCCCTATATACCCCCCCCGTACGACGTTGCCGCGTCTTCCCGGCAACACGCAGTACGGCGGTGTTACCAAACGAACGTAAACTTCCACGTTCGTCTGGAACTTTCCACGATGGACGGGAGCAGCTCACGTCTGACGGGCGAGCGGCTACGTCTGACGGGCGAGCTGCTACGTCTGACGGGGCTGCTCCCGTCAGACGGCCGTGGTGGCCCGGTCGGTCGTTAGCTTTCCCGTCTTTTGACATACGTGAGGGCGAGCCACGTATTTGATTCCACTCTAATCAACAACCGCGCGGCCTCGGCCGCACCCACAACATTCCCGACCCACGTGGGCTACTCGTTTCTACTCTCGCCATGCGTGAGTACCCCCCCGACTGGCCGCAATTTCATTTACGTTTTGCGTATTATGCCCTTACGTTTTACGTAATCGGTTGCCAACTACCAATATACCTTCGTTTACAAAAGACGGTAGCTGACAGGAGCAATATACGTGAATGTGTGACCCCACCATAACTGAGAAGAAATCGGCCTTCTGTCGAAATCTTTTTCTATCAAAAAAATTTCAAGTTTAGCTAGGAGGGGGTCTGAGTGAGCATTTTGTTGCTTAAGTGAAGTCTGGGAAGGCGTTTTTGTTAGCCAAGGGAACAAACTAAAATACATCGCTCAAAAAGGGCAAGTGCAAGAAAAACATTTAATAATAAATAACAAAATATAATAATCCACAAGATGTCGGATCAGATAGAGTTAATATTTACATGGTTGTCTACTCCAGGGATCTTTCATCAACTATAATAGTTTTTTTTCTGCTGATGGAGGATGATACTTCTCGACAGTTTAAAATGAATGGAGTTTAGTTATTTCCATTTTCTCGATAATGCTATTATCGTATGGTCTTCGAAAGGGGTGAAGCCACAGAGTATGAGGTGAGGTTGAACGGTCAGGTTTTGGATAATGTCAGCTCATTTAAATATCTAGGCAGTGTGCTGAGTAAAGATGTGAGTATGGATGAAGAAATGAGGGAAGAGGGTTGTAGGAACGCTGAAAGCAGTAACAAGAAATAGGGTGGTCAGCATGGAAGTAAAGAAGTCCTTGCATGACAGTGTGGTAGTCCCTATATTGACTTACGGAAGCAAAGCATGGACATTGGTGGAGAGACTCGGACCAAGAGGGAGAGGGGTGGAAATGGGCTACTTGAGAAGTGCGTGCGGAGTTACATGGAGGAGCAGACAGACGAATGAGGAAGTAAGAGAGAGGTATGGTGTGGATGTAGACGTGCTGGAAAGTGTGAAAAGGAACACCTTCGAGATGGTTCAGCCATATGGAACATATGGGAAGCGAGAGAATGACTAAGAGGGTGTACGAGAGTGAGGTGGAAAGACAGAGTGGGAGAGGTAAATCGAGAGAGAGGTGGAAGGTTGGAGTAAAGTATATGAGTGAAGGCGGTGCTGGATGGGAGCAGGGGCGTTGACTGACTGAGGACAGAGGTGCATGAGGACGTTTCGTTCGTGGCCACCCCTTCGGGGATCACGGCGTCAGGCAATAGATAGATAGATAGAAGTGTTCAAATGGTGATGGCCACGTTTGAACCTCCTACCCTAGTGTCTGACAGGACAATCGTGTTGGGGGCCAGGACTTGCAGATCATGGGGACATAAGGACCAGGCCACGTACAAGACCGGTTCCTCCACCATCCCCGCCTTCACTGCCGCCTTCACCGTTTTCTGGGCCCGACATCCTCCCAGCGCCATCACTCCCATAACCTCCTGGGACACTGGGGAATAACACAATACACTTCAGACTCTGGGTACTCAAAGATGCCATAAGTTAAGGCGAGGTGGAAGGCTGACCATAAATGAGAGCTTATTACTTGCTTACAACGTTATATCTTTCTCATACTCAGACATATAGGCTATCATAAGCAATAATACCAAGTTATGACATATTTTTAGTATTTATGGCACTAGAACTACGATGTTGATATTTAGGATACGATAATCAGGGGGAGATAGGGCATCGTAAATGTTTTGAGTAGCAATGTTCAATTCATTATAATACATAGTTAATGACTAGATTATGATCATAAATAACCTGGGTTAGCTACAAGGAAGGAGGAGAATGTCATGAACACAGATACCAGGTCACTACAGCACTAGCTCCAACATTTCCTGCCACCTTCATCACCTGTAACTAGCAGGGTAGGCTTACCCCAGGGAATGGTACTAGGGCCAGTTTTCTTCATAGTTTACATAAACGAAATACAGTAGATGAGGGCCTAATCTGTACAATCTCAAAGTTTGTAGACGATCCAAAAATTGCAAATATACTCTCAAATGAACATGTAGAAGATATGCAAATTAACCTAGATAAGCTGTCATGTTAGGCTCAAATTTGGCGAATGAGTAATAATGTGGATATGTAAAGTACTCCATATCAGGACCCAAAATGGTAAAGCAAACTATTCAATGAATGGCACTCAGCTTAAGAGTGTAGACAGAGAAACAGATTTCTGAGTAACAATATCGAGTAACCTAAAATCCGGTCAACAACGTACAGAATTTGTTAAGAAGGGAAACAAAATTATTGGCTTCATAGGCAGGTCATTTGAGAATAAATTCAAATATGTAATCCTCACTATTTACAATTACTTATTCCATCCTCTTCTGGAATATTGCGTTCATTCCTGGTGCACCTCCTACCAAAATGATAGTGACAAACTGGAAAGAGTTCAAATTAGTTACCAAAATTATACCTATTCTCCCATAAAAGGAGTGTCTTGTAGAATTAAATATATTTCCATTAACCCAGCGCAGATTAGAGGCGAACTATTTCAAGTGTTTAAAATCATCAAAGGCATCGACAACATAAACTGTAATAAGTACTTTACGATCGACCAATCAAATTACACGTGGGGAAATGGTTGCAAAATCATTGGTAAATCTTTTAACTCACATGAGTCTAAGAATTTCCATTTCAATCGAACTATGGACATGTGAAATGGGCTTCCTCGAGATGTTATAGACTGCAGCACCGTTGATTCCTTTAAACATCGCCTAGACAAACACCTTGCCTTAAACCCGCGACTGACTGCATTTGTAAATTAATTACGCATCTATTTTTTTAGTTTTTTCCTCAGTTACATCGAGGATCCCTACAGGTATAAATAATTAACTAAGATGTTACTCACTTTTCCGCAGATACACGAAGGATCACTTACAGCTGTGTTATGTTATTACCCAAAACTGTCCCTTTCTAATATCTCCTAACCCTGCCAGGGACATTGTCTTAGGGCAGTTCTTCCCTTTCCAATTGTCCCTCACCCGCTTTAAACCACCGTTGAACACTTTGAGCAGCAGAGAATTAGAGAGAAACAACCTCGATGGGTCGCTAGATCTGTTGTTGCTTGACTTCCATTGTACTTTGTCCCTTCTGCATCAATACCCTCCCAGCACCACCAGATTCCTTGCCTCCAGGGTCGCTATAGGCTGTATTTTAGGGAAAGTATTGTTTTATTTTTGTTTAACTCCCTTCTCCTTTGTTTAGCCCCATTAGTTTTCACATTTTGATACTTTTGTCCATTTCTTTGTCAATATTAAGACCTTTCATGCCATGTATGTGTTGATTTTTTCCTGACAAGCAATAGCGAGCCTGTATTATCATGAAAGCATCTGATGCAACTAACTCAGCCGGTACTATCAAAATGTATTGGTTCGTCGTCTGCAGTACAGGCCTTTTTACATAAGACGTACCACCACGACAATCACAGTGAATGGGTTAACACATCTTTAGGATATGTTAAGACAGTATATGCATATCTTTGTAAATGTGTATATGTTTATGTGTGTGTTTGCTTGTCTGCTAGGTTAAATTGTGAGTTAACATAATTTAGCCCTATAATAAAAGAAAAGAAAAGAAAATATATATATATATTATCTTTAATACATACGAGGTTGAAAGAAATGGCAATTTCTGCGTTGGAAATTTTATTATTCAAAGTTTCCAGGTCTCTGATGAGTTTTCGCTGGGTGGCAGGAAGTAGATGAAGGAGATGAGCAAAATTCATGGTGGTACAGGGTTACATTAAAGTACATGAAGATACAGGATATACGACGCGTTTCACTGGACAACCAGCATTATCAAGTAAGGAAGGAATGATATGAAAGGTAAACAGGAAGGGTATAATATTATATAGAGGGTGGAGGATCAGAGGAGGCGAAAAACAGGGGGCAAAAGTCTGCTATTGGTGGAGGGGTAATCTAGGAGAGAGAAAGGGGGGAACCGCTTCACGCATGCGCACTGGATGCGGGATGGTGGTCGGTAGGTGGGGTCGAAGCTGATTGGCTGCGTGTCGAGGGGCGTGGCCTAAGTTGTGTGGCGCCTGCGGAAGACGAAGCTGAAGGAGGTAGCGCGGGGGCTGCGTCAAGGGCACCGGGGGCGAGGAGGGGTGTTAGGTCCTGTAGGGTAGTGCCTTTTGGCAGAAGGAAGGATCTGAAGGTCCAGAGTTTGGTTGTTGATGTTGGGATGTAAGGCTTGGATATATAAAGCTTCGAGTATAGGTAATCTCCTTGGGTCACTTTCTTTATCGAGTATGGTGATGTGTTTATCTAACTCGTTGCGAGTGAGGTGAGGGTGGTTAGGGGTGAGATAGTGGTCTTTGATGGCTCCAGCCTGAAGGTGAAGAGTTAACCGACGTGAAAGACGAGTCTGCGTCATATCAATATATGAATGAGGTCCACAGTCCTCATAATTACAGGTATGTTGGTAAATGACGTGATCGTCGGTCATCGGGCTCTTTATCTTGGTGGAGGCTGGTTTGTTGCGGAGAACGAGGTTGGAGGTCTTGGGGGATTTGTAATAAATTATTAATTTGATTTTGTTTTCCGGGTTGGTTGGGTGGACATGCTTGGAGATTATTTCTTTTAAGACGGCCTCGTCATTTTTGTGTTCAGAGGACATGTAATTGCGGTAGAAGATCTTAATTTCATTGGGGGGGTCAATGTTGGGAGGGCTTTGGGTGTACCATTTTTCAAGATGGTGGTTGATGGTGCTGGAGATGTCGGAGTTGGAGTATCCGTTGTTTACTAAAACTTGGGATAGTCTTTCTAGTTCCTGGTGGATGTCGGCCCAGGTAGAGCAGTGCGTGAGGGCTCTCCTAACATAGGCGGAGATGGAGGATAGAAGATAACGGCGGGGGCATTCACTATCGCCGTTGAGGCATTGTCCTGTGTTAGTGTTAGTTGGTTTAATGTAGACGATGGTTTTGAACCCATGGTCGTTCAGAGCTACGAGGATGTCGAGGAAGGGGAGTTGTCCATTGTTAGATTTTTCAAAACTTCACCTTTGACTCCCTTCATCGACCTTTTCACTGCAGAATGCAACCCTGAAGAGGACAAGACTCCAGCACCACCTATGGAGGTCGAGGAAGCCCTCCCATCACCACCACCACCTTCAGTAATCACGGCTATGACTGCAACCACTACACCACCACCTGAGTTAGAAGAACATGTAGAAGCAGCCTCCATGCCCACCATTGAGATTGCGAGCCCCAAAGCCAAAAAAATGAAGAAGCAGAAGAAAACACCAGCAGTAGCAAAGGAGACCTTACCAGCTGCAACTTCCGAGTTCCAGCCACCAACACCACAACCAGCAAAAACTCCTCACCAACTGTTCATGGAAATCTGTTATCCACACCTCGAAACAGACTTCAACATGTCCATGAGCTATGCCTACAAGGACTGCATAATACCTGAGTTCCACGGATTCCTGTCATACTGTATGGAGAATTGGAAAAGAGACGGCTGCAACTGCTACTTCCACACGAAGGACCCCAAGACCAACTACATGACTTGCAGCGTAACAGTGAAGGAAGCTCTAAAACGCGGCTTCCCAGACCTCCCAAGGAAATAAAAACTCACCACCACCACCATCACCTTCACCACCATCACCCCAGCCTCACACGCCCCCGACCAGACATGGCAGATGATACCCGTGCCAGCGAGGAGCCTCCCCGAACGCGCCCCTGTCGACCTTGCCCTGGCCAGTCTCTTCAGCAGCTAAACCAGAAAACCCTCAGGCAGTTCCAGTCAAGCCTGGAAACCTTTTTCTCCTGCTACAATTCACTTCATCCAACTATTTCTTGTCCTATCCCCACTTCCCCCTAACCCCCTGTCACTACTCAATTTGACTTGACTGACTTGACCTTTTATATCATTCCTTCCTTACTTGATAATGCTGGTTGTCCAGTGAAACGCGTCTTATATCCTGTATCTTCATGTACTTTAATGTAACCCTGTACCACCATGAATTTTGCTCATCTCCTTCATCTACTTCCTGCCACCCAGCGAAAACTCATCAGAGATCTGGAAACTTTGAATAATAAAATTTCCAACGCAGAAATTGCCATTTCTTTCAACCTCGTATGTATTAAAGAAAATTTATTACCTGGCTTTACCAACATATATATATATATATATTCATTTAATTGATTATAGCTAAAGTAGTCAGTTTGTGGCCTACTTGGACTCGCTGTAAATGTTTCAAAGGCTAAATGTTTGATCAGCTCCAGCAGCATGGACCAACACGCATGGTTCAGTGGCCACATTATTATTCCTACCACCGAGTGTACTTGAAGGGGGGTAAGGTTTGTTTAATAAATTATGTATGCATTTATTAATTATTATTTTAGTTTACTCCCTAGAACTCTATGAAACATCAAAATAACATCCCCAAGATCCCCCTTTCGAGATAAATGTGTACATTATTCGGTATAAAAATGGCTCAGCCAAACGCCGGTTCCTCTTAAATTATCGCTCACCAGAAAAAAATCGACACCTAGGGCACAAAAGGCGTTGATATTAATAAAAAAATGTGACAGAATGTCTTAAAATCGACAAACTAATGGAGCGAACGTCTTAAGATCTCCAAACTAATGGGGCTAAACATGAGGGAGAAGGGGGTTCCATAAAAAAAACACTATCTCCCCCTTTAACCAGCGTAGTCCGGTTGGCCAAATAAGCCGTGTCTCCGCTGTCATTGTGTTTTGCTTGCTGTGTGCTGTATTTATGTCTGTCAGATGTTGAATAAGGTGGGTAAAGATAGGAACATGTTCTGTACATACGAGGGCTATAACATGCTTAAGGGGAGGTTTTTAGTTTGTTTCCTACTCCTCCAGCAATCTTAAAATGTCACCCCCTTGACCCCCTTTCAAGATAAATTTGTACATTTTCGGTAGAAAAATTTCCCGGCCAAAGGCCGGTTACTCTTAAATTACAGGCTCGCTATCGCTCGCCAGGATAAAATCGACACCTAAATTGCACGAAAGGTCTTAAAATTGACAGTATGGGGCGGAAATTCTTAAAATCACCAAACTAATGGGGCAAACGTCTTAAAATCTCAAAAGCAATGGGGCTAACCATGAGGGAGAAAGGAGTCAAGAAAAAAATCCCTCAAGTGGAGACCTCCCCTTAAGGGGATAGTGGCTGTTTTATTTTATTTTATTTTATTTTATTTTTTGTATTTTATTTTTGTTTTCTATTTATTTAGTTATTCATATAATTTTTAGTTTCCTCGCTAGACCTGTATCAAGCTTAAAAACACCCCCTAGACCCCCCTTTCAAGATAAATGTGTACATTTATTCGGTAGAAAAATGAGAGAGAGAGAGAGAGAGAGAGAGAGAGAGAGAGAGAGAGAACAACAAAAGTTTAAAAAAAGGAGGGTTCTGTGGGGGCGCTCAGTTATGGCCTTGCTCGGGGCCTTGGGGCTGTTCGGCCAGACAGCTTGGGGAACAACAACAACAACAACAACAAAAGCTTACCATTAAAAGAGAGACCATTCTCCTGCAGAGTGATCGGGAAGGTTAGGAAGATTTATAAAGGAACGAAAGAGAGAGAGAGAGAGAGAGAGAGAGAGAGAGAGAGAGAGAGAGAGAGAGAACACAAAAACAACTTACCATTAAAAAAGAGACCATCCTCCTGCAGAATGATAGGGAAGGTTAGGAAGATCAATGAAGGTACCAGTCTCTCCACCTCCTTCAGTACTATCCTGGTCATAAGGTCGTGGTAGCCCTTCCCTTCCTCCTGGTACCAACCATCGTGAACCACACCTACCAGGAGATATAGAAATGTAATGGTTAGTGAAGCTATCAATCTATCTATCTACTTAATCAGGCCCAATCCCCACTTCTCCTTTTTTTTTTATTATCATTATTATTACTATTATTAATTATTTTTTTATTTTTTTATTTTTTATTAAGTAGGCCAAAACTCTTTAGCATTAATCTCTATAACTCACAAACGACTATAGGTAGCGCCAACGAACTTGACAATAATCTTGACCCCTTTAACTTCTTATAACTCAAAATGAATGAAAACAATCGGGCTGACATTTCTATCATTTGGGAAGAGTCCACCAGGAAATAGTTCGTTGGCGCTACCTATAGTGAAGCTACTATACCCTATTCCAAGTAAGTTGGCCAAAACTCTTGAGCATTAACCCCATTGCTTTTGAGATTTTATGATGTTCGACCCATTAGTTTGGCGATTTTAAGAACTTTTCCCCATTTCTGTCAATTTTAAGACCTTTCGTGCTATTTAAATGTCGATATTTTCCTGGCGAGCGATATAACTCACAAACAACTAGTGTAATCCAGCTAATACTTCTACCATTTGGGAAGAGTCAGCCAGGAAATAGGTGTGGAGATTTGCAGCCCATTTGCTTTTGCCCTTTTTGAGTTACAGAGGTTAGGGTTCAGGATTTCTAGCCTACCTACTTGGAACATGGTATAGTCTCTCCACCTCCTTCAGTACTATCCTCGTTATAAGGTCATAGTAGCCCCTCCCTCCCTCCCTCCTGGTTTGGATGCTTATGTTCTGGGTGTGGTGTCCCGAGTTCGAATCCCGGGAGGACCATATTCTTTCATTAGTTTATTCAAGTGCATTGGGGTTTGTGGTTGATGATTAATGTTAAGAACAGGGTGATACTTAAACCAAAAATCGTACACCACATATCAGGAGATTATACAGTATGTAGTGCGTCAAGAGAAGCGGTTCTGATTCACAATAATATCAGTTGTTATTCAGAGTATTATTGTCTTCAGGAACGGAGAGGTATATAAATTATGTGTCCTGCCAAACTAAGATGTTCATTGTACACAAGGCATGGTGATGTTGTTGTTGCTGTTGTTGACTTTAATAATTGTCTTGGGAGGGAGACAATCATCATCTGTTGGCATTCTTAGATTAAAACTATTCTCAGATTGTAATAAAAATTTCCTTGACAATATGATGGTGCTGAATAAAGTCGTCTAATACTAGCAAGGATCAAGTTAAAATGACGGCAACGGTACTGAAAGGGGTAAGGATAGATATTGAGGAAAACAAAATACATACACCCTACCACGGAGAATGTATGGTCGCAGCAGCCTTCCAGAAAACAGGAGGCTCAAACGTCATACACCAGAGATGGACTGTTCAGGGGAAGTAACACTCGCGGGATGTGAAGGATGACATGGAGAGCCAAACTGATGAACGATGACATCCAACAGGCAGAACAAATGTGGCGATGAGAAGAAGTGATCAGGGAAGAACCAAGCCACCCCCGAGAGGCTGAAGTTGAAGCTGAAGGTGACCCTAATGAATGAAGATGCGAATTTTCTGGGCACAAAGCCGACCACCATGGATGTCACGTCCTGGCAGCAGGCAGCCACAGTCCAGGGAGGTGTTGGATCCCACCAACCAGAAAATTCAGGTTGGTGACAAGCGATATAAGCCCCCACAGATACAGAATAAGATGATGAAGACGAAACATGGCAGCATGAAAGGGGGATAGGCCGCAAGATCACCAGCACAGGAAACTTGTCTTCGGGTCGACCACATTACCTCAAAATATAACCACATATTCGCTGACCCACAAAGTTCACTGCCCTTGCCGACGACTAAACAACGCCTGGCCCTAGTGGTAATTTCTCTCTCTCTCTCTCTCTCTCTCTCTCTCTCTCTCTCTCGTCTACTCTCTCCTCTCTCTCTCTCTCCTCTCTCTCTCTCCTCGAGGAGCGTCCTGGAGAATTAAGTTTATTTCCTTTAACCCTGCACAGATTAAGAGGTGACCTTATTTAAATCTCCAAAGTCATCGACAATATGAACTGTAATAAGTACTTTACGATCGATCAATAAAAACTACACGCGGGAAAATGGTTGCAAAATTATTGGTAAATCTTTTAACTCGCACGAGTTATGAACTTGTGGAATGGGCTTCCTCGAGATGTTATAGACTGCAGCACCGTTGATTCCTTTAAACATCGCCTAGACAAGCACCTCGCCTTATACCTGCGACTGACTGTATTTGGAAATTAATTACTTTTTTCTCAGATACATCGAGGATCACTTGTAGCTGTATTATGTTATTAACCCAAATAGTTCCCTACTAACATCTCCTAACCCTGCCAAGGACATTGGTCTAAAGGCATTGCTTCCCTTTACAACTGTCCCTTACCCACTCTGAACCACTGTTGGTCACTTTGAACAGCATTGTTTGGGAGGGCAAGCAGCCTCGAGGGGTCGCTAGAACTGTGTTGCTTTGACTTCCTTAGTACTCTTTCTTCTCCTCTCTCTCCTCTCTCTCTCTCTCTCTCTCTCTCTCTCTCTCTCTCTCTCTCTTTCTCTCTCTCTCTCTCTCTCTCCTTACCAATATAGACGGTGTGGTGTACAGAGGCAGCAGCAACATACAGACAGAGGAAGGGAAGGGTGAAAGGGACCACTATTATGGGTGAGAGCAGCAGCGGTGGCATAGTACTGTAATACACTCTGGGGCTACTAGGGGAGTACAAAGGAGTACAAAGGAGTACAAAGGAAATCAAGCAACAACAGATCTAGTGACCCTTCTAGGTTGCTTGTCCTCCAAAACACTGAGGATCAAGTTGTCCAAACAGTGGGTTAGAGTGGGTAAGGGAACATTGGAAAGGACACTACTGCCCTGCCACTAACGTGGCAGGACTAGGAAGTTAGTAGGGGACATATGGGTTAGTAACTGAGGGGAGGATAAAGTTATTCATTTACAAACGCAGTTAGTCGCGGGTTTGATGCGAGATATTTGTCTAGGCGGAATTTAAATGAATCAACGGTGCTGCAGTCTATAACGTCTCGGGGAAGCCCATTCCACAAGTTGACAACTCGATTGAAGAAGAAATTCTTAGATTCGTGCGAGTTAAAAGATTTACCAATAATTTTGCAACCGTTTCCCCGTGTGTAATTAGATTGGTCGATAGTGAAGTACTTACTACAGTTCATATTGTCGATGCCTTTGATGATTTTGAACACTTGAATTAAGTCGCCTCTTAATCTGCGCTGGGTTAAAGGAAATAGATTTAATTCTCTAAGACGCTCTTCGTATGGTTTGTTCTTTAGGCTAGGTATCATTTTGGTAACTCTACGTTGAACTCGTTCTAGCTTGTTTATATCTTTTTGGTAATAAGGGCACCAGGATTGAACGCAGTATTCCAGAAGAGGGCGGACTAAGGAATTGTAAAGGGTTAGGATAACTTCTTTGGATTTATGCTCAAATGATCAACCTGCCTATAAAGCCAATTATTTTGTTTGCCTTCTTAACAACTTCTGAACATTGTTGACTCGGTTTTAGGTTACTCGATATTGTTACTCCCAGATCAGTTTCTCTGTTTCCATTTTTAAGCTGAGTGCCAGTCGTCGCTTAGTTTGCTTTTCTCATTTAGGTATCCGACATGTAGTACTTTACATTTATCCGCATTGAAACTCATTTGCCAAATTTGGGCCCAACATGACAATTTATCTAGATTGTGTTGCATATCGTCAAATTGTTCTTTTGAGAGTACGCTATTTGCAATTTTTGTATCGTCAGCAAATTTTGAGATTGTGCAGGTGAGACCCTCATCTATGTCGTTGATGTAAATTAGAAAGAGAATTGGGCCTAGTACCGATCCCTGGGGTACCCCGCTACTTACATTGGTCCATTTAGATGCCTTACCGTTTATGACTACCCTTTGCTTTCTGTTGCTGAGGCCAATTTTCTATCCATTTCAACACACCGTCTGGTATTCCATGCGCTTTTAGTTTTAGCAGTAAACGTTTGTGGGGAACTTTGTCAAAGGCCTTTTGAAAATCAAGGTATATAATATCTACAGCTTTACTCTCATCGTAGAGGTTTGAGGATATCGTGGAAGAAGTCTAAGAGGTTTGTTAAACAGGAACGTTTTTTTACGAAAGCCGTGTTGAGTATCTTTAAGTATGTTATTTTCCTCCAAGTGATTTACGAGTCTGTCTCGTATGACCGTTTCTAGCATTTTACATACAACTGAGGTTAAGCTAAATTGGACGATAGTTACTGGGTAGGGATTTGCTGCCTTTTTTGAATATCGGTGTTACGTTGGCTAGCTTCCACTGATCAGGCATAGTTCCAGACTGCAAGGATTTATTGAATAGTAATGTCAGTGGTTTGGAGAGCTCATTCTTAGCTTCCTTTAGAACTCTAGGCGAGATTGTATCAGGTCCTGGCGTTTTATTTACCTTGAGTTTATCTAACAATTCAATACTTCTCTCTCTGTAACGGTGATATTGCTTAGAACATCTGAATTATCAATCTGAATCGGCGATGGTGTAGGGATATCACTGAGGTCTTCTGTTGTAAAAACTGATGCAAAGAAGGTATTGAGGGCATTACTCATTTGTACTTTCGTCTTTGGTGTCTTTCTCCTTTTTCATCGACTAACGTCCAACAGTTGAAGTAACTACTTTTTTTCTTTCTGATATAACTATATAATTCTTTCGGGTTTGTTTTACTTTGATTCGCAATATGTAACTCTAAGGTCTTTTTACTTTGCGTAATTAACTTTTTGGCTTTGCGTCGTAGCTCTACAAATTTCACGCCGTTCTTAGTCATTTTGTGAGGATTTTAATCTATCATTAGCACATTTTTTAGCAAGCAGGCAGTTTGAAATATCTTTATTCCACCATTTGGGCTTATTATTATTGGCCTGGACGCCGTATTTTCGATGGTAATGC
>CM064525.1:56283711-56321211 GCA_032716605.1 Paralithodes platypus
ATAAAGGCAGGAGGCAGGGGACACCACACGTGTAAATCGCTACACTAAAAGATAGGACATATAATGTAAAACTGACACGAGAAATACTATAAATGCCCACCCCCCCCCCCCCCGGTAGCATATGCTCGACACTTAAAAGAAGTACTTCCTCATCAACGAAAAACAGGTCTGCTATTGGTTGTGCAGCTCAGCAACAACCTAGACTAATAAATGCTGTGAATAAGAATGCGCAAATATCAAAGAGCTTATATTAAATACTAACAAGTGTCTACGCGATTAATAATGTCTAGCTGGGATACTCTAGGTAAGGAAATGGGGTTGAGCAAGATAGGCTCGTAGCCTAGCGATGTCCTAAAGACTGCATCCTTTAAGTTACGTTAATGGACTAGGGGGCTCTCTCGATAGATCCAGATCACAAGTATCTGGTTCAATCCTGGCGCCCCTCTAAAGACAAGCAAAAGGGGCAGCACGTGTGGAACTGGTACAGGCCACAACCCTCAGTTCAACACAATGCTGCACTCGACAAAGGACGCAACCGAAAAGACAAACCCAGGCTACCACAGGATCGGGCGAAGTCGTGTAGGTATAAGCAAACCGTACACACAATCGGAGACAACGACTACCAGGTACCTTATCCCAGTCTAGCCTTAAATAAAAGAGCAGAAACAATAAAATCAATAATGGAGACACACCAAAGTTCTTAACCTATCCTAAACTAAGAACCCCTCATACCTATTCTAAGTACATGTAAATCTCTCTGAGGGGCCGGCTATGAAAACCGTATGCAGAACCAAAGGGTGTGTTGTGACAGGTAATAAAGGTTTTAGAGTATGGAAAGAGAGAATCGAGTGAGAGAAACAGTGGGATAAAGTTGGTGATCGGGCGAGAGTATGCAAAGGGATGTTAGAAGCACTGCGCGCCAAGCCTGTCCTGACAAGGACAGCTCCTGGGTGACCCTCATGGAGGACGGTAAGTTACACAGGTGTTTGTTTGTTTTTTGACGGCCAAAGGCGCGATGGTCGGCCAATCAAGGGCCGAGGACAGCACAAGACCAGCCAGGCGTCATAGACCACAGCCAGACACGCCGTCCAATGGCGAGCGAGAGGCAGGAATGCACCCGTTGCATACCAGACACTTACTACCTCCTCGCTCTGAAAGTCTTTCTCATTCACACACTGATATAAAAATATTCGTCACAGACGAAAAACAAAGACCACCCACTGGATCTGGTCTGTGACAACTGTGACAATGGCGATTAATAGGAAAGAAAGAACAACATTCTCTGATAACTGTAGCCCATTTCGATGTCCCTGGCGAGCAATAGTGGGCCAACGCAGAGGCGATTCTGCCAACGCTGGTAGACGTCACACAGCACTAATAATAACCACTCAGAAACAGTACTGTCCGTAGCCAACGTAAACAGACAAAAACTGGGTTGGGCACTATGCATCAACCAAGGCTTAAATAAGGCGGTGAATAATTCCTAAAGCAATACCACAATGAAAGTTAATAACACACAATGCTGTCTTTCTCACTAATAAAGTATAGCAGTGGCACAAAAAAGGTACTAGGAAACTAGGTTAGGAGCACAAGCATGCTCGTAGCCTACTGTATCACCTTGAACAGTATTGCCCTTATGTTACGTTAAGTGACTGGGAGGCTCTCTTGGTAAGTCCAGATCTCTAGTATCTGGTCTTGCAATGGCGCTCCACAAAGGTCAACAAAATGAGGTAGCAATTCATTTACAGGTAAGAGTAGTAGGGCAAAAAGCCTTACCCTGTATACTGCTACACTCGCAAAGAGGAAAATATGCACAAGGGTTACAGGCTAGCTAGCTTCGTCGATGTTGTACCGGCGCTGACTTGCCACAGACATAAATCAGACAACGACCAAAGATACCTTCCACTGTCTAGCATTAAATAATGGGAAAGAACAGCTCAATAATTAGAAGCACCCAAGCACTATGATACCATTTGACTATGACTCTACTAATCCCTTAAATACTAGTGCAAACATAATATGGAGAGCTGGTGATGCCTAATACGACTGGCCGACTATGGAAGTCGTATGCAGCAACCAGAAGGGATAAGTAATTGAATAAAGAGAGACGTATGAAAAACGAAGAAGGTCAGAGAGAGAGAAGTAGTATAGGGGGTTATTATGGGGGACCAGATTGCAAAGGACACGTAGGACCAAGCACAGCCGTGCCAAGCTCTGCAGGAGAAACGCACGGCAGGAGCCCCCCAGCACTAACAAAGGCGGTGGGGGTGGGCCCAATCACAGACAACTACGTCATGAGGGAGCAGGCGTCACGTGACGCGTCAGGCCCGCCGACCAATCAGGAGCGTGGGAAAATCCTCCGCCGCGCGGGAGGCACACGTACATACAACACGCACATACTACCACCTCGCTGCCTACCTCGCTCTTTCTCCTTTAACTTCAACACAATGCATCTTATATTTCTATCAATGGATATAAAATACTTCCAAGTGTGCACAGACAAGAATAAAGATCACTACTGATCTATCTGTGATAACATGAACTATATGAAAGATAGAACATCGTTCTACGATTATTGTAGCCCATTTCACTGCCCTGGCGAGCACTAGCGAGTTACGAGTGCAATTCTGGCAAGAGACCAGCGTAACAACCTTTATATGCCAGTGCTTTAATAGTTTATTTAGTATAGCCCAAAATTTTCCAGCTCTTAAAATAATCTTCCAGTGAAGTATGTTTTAAGAGCTTTTCCCCAACTGTTTGAGGGTTTTCTTAAACTTGGCCTGTCATAGTCGTACCTCTTCTGGTGTTTTCTCCCGGTGTCCCTTCTCCGGGTAAGAAGGGCAGCTGTGCTGGGAGGATGGCACTGGGGCAGCTGTGGTAGCCCCTATGGACTACCCTCTTGTGGGTGGTGATGCAGCTTGGAGGAAGAAGGGCACGTGGAGGAATAGGAATTATGCAAGTTTCTGCTTAGCCTTGCCTTCCTTGCCTGTTTTTCTTTTCCTGTAACCACTCGTGTTTGCTGATGTTTGACGATGATATCTTTGCCGGGAGTTGGAGGGAGCTGTGGGCGTGACAGAGGGCGACTGGGGTATCTTGGTGGCGTGGCGTTTAAGGCCGTCTTTCCTCGGGGGAGTGGGGGGGGTGGTGTGGCGACAGGTGGTAATATCACTTGGTGGTGGTGTGGTGTTTTCACCTTGCGTTCTCTTTATTTCAAATATATATAGTACAGTATATTTATACTGTATATCATTAGTGCGCGGAATAAGCATCTAATTCGTAAGTGGAATAAGCTCCATAATTAGGTTGAATAAACAGTGGCTCAATAGATGCAGTTGCATTTAAAATGATTTGACTACTAGCACAGACAAATTGAGATGGAGTAGATAATATTTAGCATTTCTGTTTTGAAAACCCATTTGTGTGTATATATAATTATAAGGTGAAGATTTGCATGATAAGTTTCCATTTCTAACTATTCTATAAAATTACTACAAGCTATTTGCCAAGGCTTGTTCTTAATACCCGGGGAATTACCAGAGTGGTAGGATGAGAGCCTTTTTCTCTGATAACCTTCTCCTTCTATTTTTCCTTATATTCGTATTTGCTATCTCCATTAGAATTAAGTTGCTAAGTTGTGACCACCGCGGCTATGATGGTAAGGTCTGTGTGGACAAGTTATCTAGGTAAGGCGCTCTCCTCTCTCTCTCTCTCCTCTCTCTCTCTCTTCTCTCTCTATACTGTACTGTACAATTGTACTATATGTACCTTCATACTGTATGTAATGATACAGTATATGGATATATCCCGGTATGGATATGTACTGTTACTATCATTACAAAAAAGTATCCTTACTAAAATGACAGCACCATTTAGACTCAATGGACGATAAAGTAATATGGAAACTATTGTTTGAGCTCGAAATCGCTACCCCACTTTATGAAACTCAACGTTCACGAGAGTAAGGATACTTTTTTTGTATGATAGTACATACATGCACATGCAGGCGACATAAATACAGTAGGGTACATATATTTGGCATCAAGTTAAGCGTTGCATCATTGTAAGAGTAAGATGGAAAATTAGTATGCCTATATGTTTTTCTCACATGTATATTGTCAGCGTCTGGCCACAATTCTAAATAAACCGGGTAGGGTTGTTGCTATGCCCACTATGAGGATTACGACTGTATCTACCACCACTTGTACCACGCCAAAAAGGAACTAAGGTACACCAAAATAGGAGTACCTGAGCACCATTAAGCACGCGGGAGCCCCCACGCCCGCTCACCACCTAACATCCGGGTGCCGCCCACAATAAATACCATGACAATACCACCACTAGTTCGTGCCTTTCTAGCCCTTACCAGAGGAAGACCAGAGAACGCAGAAGGATGAAGAGAGCATGTCCACCCAAGGGTGGGGAAGTCAAGCCAGCTAGCTTCAATACTAGCAAGACCAGGTCTGAAGAATGGAAAAAACCTAACTACAAGACTAGGGAAGACCAAGTTCGAAACTGGCAATTCAGCGTCTAAGGACTGAAAAAAACCTAAGTACGAGACTAGGAATGACCAGATCTTAAGACTGATTGATAAAAGTGTTGCACTGTTCAGGTCATAGGACGGAAATTCATTCGATGTAAGAGGACGAGGAATCAGGTCTGGGCAGACTGATAAAGCTGTTACACAACTCTATAGGTCCAGGACTAGAGCCACCGTTGCAGGAGACTCAACTCTACCTTACCTGGCACATGTGGTGAAAGATACAATGCATTGTTAGTGGATCAATACCTAACCAGACTGCCCAGACGTCCCAAAGCCGAAATACCAGCCTATCACGCCAAGACCATAGAATTATCCACTTAGTCCACCTATGAAAACAGGGAATGCACTATATTTACAATTTAGTAGTAGTGCGTCTCTCTATGTTAGAGAACCCTTTATGATGAAGTTGTACCAACCCTTCAGGGAAAAAAACAAACCCATACCCCTTATCCTTGCATTTTTGATTATTTAATGTCCTAAACTTACGATCGAACATTCCTGACTCGACCCGTAACTTCAGACACATTAAAAGATTAAATTTACAAATATCCAACACTCGACCAATAACGGCAAAACACACACCAATTACACAAACAAGGGCACCATACATACCGTAAAACACAAACAAACGCTTGTAAAAACAAAACCAACACGACGATCACACAAAAAGGACACAACCCCACACACGTATAGGCTACGTAAACCAACACCTACGTGAAACTCATGGACGAGCACACAAACACACGTATACACAAACAAGTAAAAACACACACACACACACGTACACACAAAAATCCTCAGCAGGATGAGCTTCTACTCAAAAACACGCGCACATACGTCATTAAGCACATCAAACATGGTGGACAGTCTCTCCTCTAGGGAAAACAAACAACACGGGGGCGCGTACATGAGATAACACACACTGTTTAGACATTGACGTGCCAACACCCATTACACACACGCGCGTATACATACCCATACATTACACCATTTGTCACATACACACATAAACAGAGAGAGGGAGAGAGTGATGGAGAGAGAGAGAGAAAGAGGAGAGAGAGCAAAAAATCAGATTGTGTGGTATCTGTGGGCGTGTCTGTGTATGTGTGACTTAACTAATGCCATCAAACCACACCACACACACACCACAAACACCACACACAAACCACACACAACACACCATACAAAAATACGTCCAACACATCCAACGAGCCCCATCCTCTCACACCCTTCAACAAACAGATGGTAACTGCTCACTAAAAAGGTTTTGTAGAGAGCAAATGCAGTGTGGGTATGTGTATGTTGTTTCATGCATATGTGTGTGTGTGTGTGTGCGTTCTGTGTGTGTTTGGGTGTTGTGTGTGTAGTGTGTGTGTGGTGTGTGTTGTGTGGGTGTGGTTGGTATGGTGTGTGTGTGTGTGTGTGTGTGTTAGGTTTATAGAATAGAGGCCACGAGGAATAAGTGACTCTTTAAACCTTAAGAATTGTATTATCCTATGATATAATAAAGAGATGAGCGAGAGAGGGTGTGGGTGTGTTGTGTGTTGTGGTGTGTGTGTGTGAGGGAAGGAGGGAGGAAGAAGAAGAAGAAGACTAAGGAAATAATGGAAAACCATTGATTGTGTGTTAAAATTCTAACCAAAGAATATGAATAACGTCGATAAATACAGGCAAAAGAACAAGACAATAGATTACTGTTAATTATAACTTAACATAATCCAGCTTTGTTTGACCATGAACTGAACCGGAAAACTGTTAGCCGGGTTATAATACAAACCTAGTATAGTTCTTGGTCTGTACTCAAATCCAAATATGGAATTTTAGACTCAATATTTCTCAACAGGGTCACGTCGAACACGTTCTTACTCACAAATTAGGTACTCAATCAGGTTAAGATGAACCAATAAATACACACAGGTAATTATACACTCTAATTTATTCCATGGGCATATGGCTATGGTTGTATACTCCTTGACTAGTATGAGGGAATAGCAAGAAATATGTAGGCATTGACACATACAAATGACAGGTACTTTTGCACATATAAATAGGCCGAAAGTGTGGAGATATGATTACCGTAATACTATAAAGGCTAGGCAGCAACCAATTACTAATGGGTATCACCACACTAAGGTCTGGCAAGAACATACAATGAACTTAAATCAGAGGATTAATATTATAATGGAGTATGCAATAATAATCAGACAAAACATACACATAGATAAAACCATGGATAATATTTTATATATGAGAGTCGTGTATCTACTGTGAATCTATTCTGAATAAGTTTCGTGCAGGTTGAACGAACTCTATAAACATGCGCTTGTCAATAAGGTAGGCAAGATCAAAAGGCAAAGTGAATGAGGGGAGGTGCTGGGAGACGCTCGCTCGCGATTAGTGGGGAGCGAAAGGGTGCAGTGAGATTTAAAGGGCTCAAGCACACGGATTATGTGTGGCATAGGATGGTCGGTTCGCGCAGGTCATATGCTTGACTGCGATGATCAAAATAGTAAATATAGTTAGTGCGATATTATTCTGATGAAGGGGGGAAATGTATTCGCCCCTTCAAAGGAGAGGGAAAGTGAATTATTTTTACTATTAATGATATACTTAAAAATCAGGATGAGACTTTCTATCCATGAGCACACGATAATTTCATTATTAGATGCAAAGAATAATCTCATGGGTCGAGGAAAGGAATTCAGATTAAAGGATTTACATCTACGGAAGTATACTCAGGGTTGGAACTAACCTAACTGAAAAAGCAATAGTGACATTGCAGTTAGATTAGAGGACGCATTAACAAATCCGTGTATACGAGTACACGACGGAGTTGTGCACGTAGATGGAAATACCTGATAAGATATGAAGGAGGTCTGGACTAGTTAAACAGATTCCTATATGGAAAACAGAACCAATGGCGTTTGTATTCGAGTTGGTGAAATAATTAGACAAATAGATCTACACAGAAAACGAGAATTCCTAGACGAGTAGAATCGAAATCATCTATTTCATAATAGAATAAACGTATACTTTATTCACCAAATATACTATTAACGCACGGTCAAAATAAGGCGTAACAGGGGGGAAACTGAGTTTTAAAATAGGTATGAAAATGAGCGTAGGTGGTTCTAGGTAAAAGTGAGGGTTTTCTAGAAGGGCATCAATTCACAGTATACAACTCAGCTTCAACTTGGTACCATACATAAAATAGAATGGACAAACACAAGGAAAATTTGTGAGTATTCGGCTTGTTTATGAATTTACACTATTATGTAATGTATGCGTTAGGATGAATGTTTATTATGAATTTGGCAGAGAAAGTTAACACTAGATCCTTGGGCACAGATGTACACAAAGGTTAATCTGGTTTCTAAAGGATTTAATGCATACGCAATAAATTAAGGATCTTAGGCACAGATCAAGCACAGAGATGAACAGTGAAATATCACATATTTTTACTTACCTTCAAACCAATAATCACAACGTAAGATACTCAGAGACACTTAGGGGGGAGCTGGGGGGGTTGAAGGTTCGAAAAACAAGTTCTGGTTGACGTAGGGCGTAGGTTCGCCTGGCCCAGACTTCAGGGCTGCGCTTCGCACCGTCAGGAATCCCACGTCCAGACGTCAGAGGCACAAAACAGGGCCTCGTTGTAGGACTCGAGGGGGAGGGTGGAAGGCACGTTGTCACTTTTAGTTACATGCGCCGGACTTTCTCAGACTTAAGAACAAACCTTACCGAGGTGGAAGTGCTTGCTCTCGCAACAATTGCGTTGAGTACATATTCAGATATTTTCTGAGCTTCAACTTACAGTAATTCAATGTTAAAGGGATATAGTGAATCGTTTGACATTCAATAGTGAAGTAAATACTTGGCCTTAAAAAATACATGGTAGTTATAATAAGGTACCTAAGTAATTTAAAGGTATTCTATTTAATACTCCGGTGGGAATTACTAAGTCTAGGAAGGATATAATAGCAGTTCTGGTGATTTTATTATAATTGGGGGTTATTTGTGAACCCTTCCGGGAATAACTCTGGTCTTCTCTATTTTCCTGGGTTGGTCCAGAGTTCTTTCGTAACAGTCTTGTATGGTAGATTCTAATATCACAACTTATGTCGGTACCACTCAGGTCCTTTGATGTGGCATTTGCATATATATAAACATTTGTTCTGTGTTACAGCAAATTGGGCTGCTGGTTGCAATGAAGGTTGGTGATTGTGTGGGGAGGGTTTTGAACACCTGGATGGTGATTGGCTGACCTTTCCAATTTTAATAGGGGTGACTGACCTAGGTGACCCGTCTCCTCGGTAGGACAGAAAACGGGGAAAGACCAGGTAAAATGGGGTACCCTCTGTTTCTCTTTCTCTTCAGCATGGGGGGACTGGTTATGGAATGGTGTCTTGGTTGTTTGTGTCTTCGTTTGTCCCTCATACTCACCTGCTAGGGATGGCAGGTCCATACAGGTGCTTTCCCAACCCATTCTATCCAACCCCGTCACTTCAAAAGCAAACATCAAGTGTTCATTCAGCTCCAAATATAAAAATTTAAACTTTCACGCTATAAAACCACAGAGCTTTGAGCAACAGTTCTAACGAGCCGTAAATCATATTAGCCTGTTTTGATTTTTATATTTTTTAGTAACTTGAAACTAAAAGAGAATATTATGACGATAAGACTTTAAATTATCTCTCTCTCTCTCTCTCTATCTGTCTCTCTCTCTCTCTCTCCTCTCTCTCTATCTCACACACACCACACAGCAGCAGTGGCCGAGTGCACTAAGCCACTGTACTCTAGTCCCTTGGCTTAGGTAACGTGGGTTCAAATCCAGCTACCTGCGGTGGTGAACTTTCATGGCGTGTGGTTAGGTGTGGATTGTGCAACCTTTGGGTTCCACATGGTTCCCTCACCCACATCCTACTTTCCTTCGGGGGGTTTGTAGGTTCTCATTGTGGCAGCCAGGATTTCACACTGATGGACTATAATGGATAAGTTAGTGCGGTTGTGTATTTTCAGCCTTGTTGGTTTGGCTCGGAAATACACAGAGTATTATTATTATTATATTATTATTATGATTATTATTAGACAAACAAACAAGCACACACACCACAAACCTAGGCAAACTCTTTCGTCTATGTCTATACTCTAACTCCTCTCCCTTCATGCTGGAAGTTTGCCTACACATTTCAACCTGTCCCAAAGAAGGGTGACCGCTCTCAACCCTCCAACAATAGTTTTCCAATATATGGCTCTCATTTCTTGTCTTTCTAAAGTTTTTGAAAATATTCTTGCTTCCAAATTTCTGAAGCATTTCTCTTATCAATAATCTGCTCTCAGATCGCCCCAGTTATGGCTTCCTTAAGGGTGTTCGCTCTACGGCTGATGATTCCTTTCATAATTTACTAACTCTTGCGTCATCCTCCTTTCGGGACTTCGGTGAGGACTTTTTATATTGCATTAGACATATCGCAAAGCCTTCGATAGAGTCTGCGCATAAATCTTTAATTTCTAAAATACCCTCCTTCGGTTTCTATTCCCTACATCTGGGACTTTGTCTCTAATTTCCTTTCCTGGCCGTTCCATAGCCGCGGTGGGTGGACGGCCATTGTTCACTTCCTCACCCTATTAAAACTCTGGTGTTCATCAGGGCTCTGTCACTATCTCCTATTCTCTTTCTAATTTTTATAAAAGGATCTCCTTAACTGTACCTTAATTCCCATCCATTCATACGCAGACGACTCAACCTTACAATACTCCATTACTTTTCAGAACGCCCCAGCCAGCAATCCCTCAACGACCAAACGTAATGAAGCCATAGAACTCTTAAATTTCTGATATAAATACTATTTCCAATTGGGGCAGAAGAAAACCTGGTTAACTTTAATGCTTCCAAAACCCAATTTCTCCATCTATCTACCCGTTCAGGATCTCCCAGCGGGGACTATCCCTTATTCTTCACCAATACAAAAATCAACCATTCATCTTCTCCTCATTTATATTAGTGGTGTCTCTTTTTCTTCTGCTCTCATTTGGGAAGGACCATATTACCAGTCTGTCTAAGGCAGCCCTCCCAGAAGCTGGGTGTGCTCAACGCCCTTAGGGGGTTCTTTTCCCCTGCACAGCTAGTTGCTCTGTACAGGGGCATTAGTGCGCCCTTGTATTGAGTATTGTTCACATGTGTGTGGGGAGGTTCCTCTCACACCACTCTCCTAGACAAGGTTGAAAGGAAGGACTGTAGTTTGTATCATTAAATCCCGTCCACTCACCAAAAAAAACCTCTCTGCACTCTCTCTCTCACCGCCGAAATGTTGCATCTCTCGCGCTATTCTATCGCTACTATAATAATCAGTGTTCCTCAGAGCTATCCCAGTGCATACCACCTACTTTACGTAGGGCACGTGGTACCAGTCTTGCAACTCAGAATCCCAACCCTACTCTGTGCAACTCTCCAACCCAAAGAGTGAAACATTTACTCTCAAAACTTTCTTCTACTCAACAGCTGAAGCTCTGGAACTCTCTCCCAGAATCAGTCTTTCACGTTTCCTCTGCCTTAAATTGCCTTCAAACTCTGTGTGTTCAGGCATTTGGCTCGAAACGTCCCTTGATTTTGGCCCTGTCACTCTTTCAACTATGGGGGAGGCACTCGCTATAGCAAGTTATGCCTTTTGCCTCCCTCAATCACATAGAAAAAAAAAAAAAATAAAAAAAAAAAAAAAAAAAAAAAAAAAAAAAAAAAAAAACGACACAGACTAGTCATGCACACCCAGGAGATGACGCAAAGCAAGACTTCCCCACTTTATGACGTAGGCATCATTACAGTAAGTAAGTCACCCCTCATGGACAATGGCCCTCTCTGCTAGGTGCTTTGTGTTCCTTGTGTTACACCTCCATAAATATAGAGGTAAAGGTGATTGTATATATACTGTATAGATTATTATATATATATATATATATATTATATATATATATATATATATATATATATAATATATATACCTTACCTTTGGAGTACCTTGGGATGTGTTCGCAGATCCTCTAGCGGCACCAAGGAGCACGACGCCCCTCGTTATGGGTGGTGTGATTTTTGGCTGCAGTAGTAGACTGTTTGAAGCGAACAGCTCGCTCCCTTGCGCGGATTGATCATCTGGCAATTTTTGCAGTTCGACATCTAGGGCTCTCTTGAAGTTGTCTAACAAGATGTCCCTCATGTCTCTTACTCGCCGTGGGAGTTTGTTGAAAGGACGTGGGCCTCTGTGTGATAAACCAGCCCTCTCGCAGAGAGAGAGACATAGCACCCCTGTTATTCATCCGGGGGATTTCGCATTACCAGCCTCTCCTATCACTGAATTTAATGGATATAGGCAGTCATGTAGGTTTGGTACTAAACCACTCTGCGAGTTTTCCATTGGTATATTATTAGGTAACGTTATCTTCTACGTTCCAGTGAGTACAGATTCAGTGCTCTTAAACGCTCCCAATAGTGTAGATGTATTATCGAACTTATATGCTAAGTGACAATTTCTTTGTACTACTCTCTAAGTCATTTATTTCACCTGCTTTGTATGGGGAGGTTAATACGCTACCAGTATTCAAGCCGCGGTAGCACTAGAGATTTGAAGAGCGTTATCGTAGGCAATTCACCGTTTGTTTTAAAAGTACGCCAGAATCCAACCGGTTAGAAGTTTTCGCAGTCGCCACTTTGACCTGGTTATGGTACAGATTTGTTAAGAAGGGACACAAAATTATAGGCTTCATCAGGCAGGTTCATTGAGAGATAAATTCAAATATGTAATCCTCACATTTAAATTACTTAATTCCATCCTCTTCTGGAATATTGCGTTCATTCCTGGTGCACCTCCTACCAAAATGCTCGTGAACAAAACTGGAAAGAGTTCAAATTAGTTACCAAAAATTATCCCATTCTCCCCATAAAAGGATGTGTCTTGTAGAATGAAAGATATTTCCATTAACCCAGCGCAGATTAGGGGCGAACTATTTCAAGTGTTTAAAATCATCAAAGGCATCGACAACATACACTGTAATAAGTACTTTACCATCGACCAATCAAATTACACGTGGCGAAATGGTTGCAAAATCATTGGTAAATCTTTTAATTCACATGAGTCTAAGAATTTCCATTTCAATCGAAACTATGGACATGTGTGAATGGGATTCCTCGAGAGTGTTATAGAAGCAGCACCGTGTTATTCCTTTCAACAGAGCCTAGGTGTGACAAAACAAATTGCCTTAAACCCGCGACTCTGACTGCAATTTGCAATGAATTACGCATCTATTTTTTTAGTTTTTTCCTCAGTCACATCGAGGATCGCTACAGGTATAAATAAGTAACTAATATGTTACCACTTTTCCGCAGACAGAACACGAAGGATCACTTACAGCTGTGTTATGTTATTACCCAAAACTGTCCCTTTCTAATCTCTCCTAAACGTTGTGCCCAGGGGGACATTGATCTTTAGGGCAGTTCTTCCCTTTCCAAGGTCCCTCACCCGCTTTAAACACCGTTGAACACTTTGAGCAGCAGAGAATTAGAGAGAAAACAACCTCGATGGGTCGCTAGATCTGTGGTTGCTTGGACTTCCATTGTTACTTTGTCACTCTGCATCACTACCCTCCCAAGAACCACCAGATTCCTTGCCTCCAGGGTCGCTATAGGCTGTATTTTAGGGAAAAGTATTGTTTTTTATTTTTGTTTAACTCCCTTCTCCTTTGTTTTAGACCATTAGTTTTCAATTTTTTACACTTTTGTCCATTTCTTTGTCAATTTTTAAGACCTTTCATGCCATTTAGGTGTCGATTTTTCCTGACAAGCAATAGCGAGGCCTGTATTATCATGAAAGCATCTTGATGCAACTAACTCACCCGGGATGGGGTACTATCAAAATGTATTGGTTCGTCGTCTGCAGTACAGGCCTTTTTTTACATAAAGACGTACCACCACGACAAGCACAGTGAATGGGTTTAACACATCTTAGGTTATGTTAAGACAGTATATGCCATATCTTTTGGTAAATGTGTATAGTTTATTGTTGTGTGTTGCTTGTCTGCTTAGGTTAAATGGATGTGTTAACCATAATTTAGCCCTATAATTAAAAGAAAAGGAAAGGAAAATATATAATATATTATCTTTAATACATACGCGGTTGAAAGGGAAATGGCAATTTCTGCGTTGGAAATTTTATTTATTCAAAGTTTCCAGGTCTATGATGAGTTTTCGCTGGGTGGCAGGAAAGTAGATGACGGAGATGAGCAAAATTCATGGTGGTACAGGGTTACATTAAAGCTACATGAAGATAAAGGATATACCGACGCGTTTTCACTGGACAACCAGCATTATCAAGTAAGGAAGGAATGATATGACAGGTAAACAGGAAGGGTATAAAATTATTATAGAGGGTGGAGGATCAGAAGGAGGCGAAAAACAGGGGGCAAAAGTCTCTGCCTATTGGTGGAGGGGTAATCTAGGAGAGAGAAAGGGGGGAACCGCTTTCAGCCATGCGCACTGGATGCGGGAGGGTGGGCGGTGGGTGGGGGCGAAGCTGATTGGCTTCTGCGTGTCGAGGGCGCGTGGCCTAAGTTGTGTGGCGCCTGCGGAAGACGAAAACTGACTGAAGGAGGTAGCGCGGGGGGCTGCGTCAAGGGCACCGGGGGGCGAGGAGGGGTGTTAGGTCCTGTAGGGTAGTGCCTTTTGGCAGAAGGAAGGTATCTGAAGGTCCAGAGTTTGGTTGTTGATGTTTGGGATGTAATGGCTTGGATATATAAAGCTTCGAGTTTAGGTAATCTCCTGGGGTCACTTTCTTTATCGAGTATGGTGATGTGTTTATCTAACGCGTTGCGAGGTGAGGTGAGGGTGGTTAGGGGTGAGATAGTGGTCTTTGATGGCTCCAGCCTGAAGGTGAAGAGTTAACCGACGTGAAAGACGGCTCTGAGTCATATCAATATATGAATGAGGTCCACAGTCCTCATAATTACAGGTTATGTTGGTTAAATGACGTGATCGTCGGTCATCGGGCTCTTTATCTTGGTGGAAGCTGGTTTGTTGCGGAGAACGAGGTTGGAGGTCTTGGGGGATATGTAATAAATTATTATAATTTGATTTTGTTTTCCGGGTTGGTTGGGTGGACATGCTTGGAGATTATTTCTTTTAAGACGGCCTCGTCATTTTTGTGTTCAGAGTAAATGTAATTGCCCCGTAGAAGATCTTAATTTCATTGGGGGGGTCAATGTTGGGCGGGCTTTGGGTGTACCATTTTTTCAAGATTGGTGGTTGATGGTGCTGGAGAGGTCGGAGTTGGAGTATCCGTTGTTACTAAAAAAAAAAAAAAAAAAAAACTTGGGATAGTCTTTCTAGTTCCTGGTGGATGTCGGCCCAAGGTAGAGTCAGCTGCGTGAGGGCTACTCCTAACATAGGCGGAGATGGAGGATAGAAGATAACGGCGGGGGCATTCACTATCGCCGTTGCGGCATTGTCCTGTGTTAGTGTTAGTTGGTTTATGTAGACGATGGTTTTGAACCCATGGTCGTTCAGAGCCTACGAGGATGTCGCGGACGGGGAGTTGTCCCCCATTGTTAGATTTTCAAAAACTTCACCTTGGACTCCCTTCATCGACCTTTCACTGCAGAAATGCAACCTGAAGAGGACAAGACTCCAGCACCCCTATGGAGGTCGAGGAAGCCCTCCCATCACCACCACCACCGTCAGTAATCACGCATATGACTGCAAACCCTACACCACCACCTGAGTTAGAAGAAAATGTAGAGAAGGCAGGCCTCCATGCCCACCATTGAGATTGCGAGCCCCAAAGCCAAAAAAATGAGAGAAGCAGAAGAAAACACCAGCAGTAGCAAAGGAGAACTTACCAGCTGCAACTTCCGCGTTCCAAGCCACCCCACCAACACCAGCAAAAACTCCCATCACCCAACGGTTCATGGAAATCTGTTATCCAACATCGAAACAGACTTCAACATGTTCCATGAGCTATGCCTACAAGGACTGCATAATACCTGCGTTCCACGGATTACTGTTCATACTGTATGGAGAATTGGAAAAGAGACGGCCTGCAACTGCTACTTCCACACGAAGGACCCCAAGACCAACTACATGACTTGCAGCGTAACAGTGCAGGAAGCTCTAAAACGCGGCTTTCCCACGGACTTCCCAAGGACAATAAAAAACTCACCACCACCACCCATCACCTTCACCACCATCACCCCAGCCTCACACGCCCCCGAACAGACATGGCAGATGGCATAACCGTTGCCAGCGAGGAGCCTCCCGAACCGCGCCAATGTCGACTTGCCATGGCCAGTCTCTTCAGCAGCTAAACCAGAAAACCCTCAGGCAGTTTCCAGTCAAGCCTGGAAACCCTTTGCTCCTGCTACACTTCTTCCCCAACTATTTAGGGTCCTCCACACTTCCCCCTAACCCCTGTCACTACTCAATTTGACTTGCGACTTGACCTTTTATATCATTCCTTACTTACTTGATAATGCTGGTTGTCCAGTGAAAACGAGTCTTATATCCTGTTACGCTTCATGTACTTTAATGTAACCCTGTAACACCATGAATTTTGCTCATCGACTTCATATAATTACTGACACCCAGCGGGGAAAAACTCATCAGAGATACTGGAAACTTTGAATAATAAAATTTCCAACGCAGAAAGGCCATTTCTTTCAACCTCGTATGTATTAAAGAAAATTGATTACATGGCTTTACCAAACATATATATATATATATATCATTTAATTGATTATAGCTAAACGTAGTCAGTTTGTGGTCCTACTTGGACTCGCTGTAAATTGTTTCAAAGGCTAAATGTTTGATCCCCCCCCAAAAACGCTACAGCAGACATAGGACCAACACGCATCCATGGTTCAGTGGCCACATTTATTATTCCTCCAACAGAGTGTACTTGAAGGGGGGTAAGGTTTGTTTAATAAATTATGTATTGGCATTTATTAAGCCTATTATGTTAGTTTACTCCCCTTAGGAACTCTATGAAACAGAAAAATAACATCCCCAAGATCCCCCTTTCGAGATAAAATGTGTACATTATTTCGGTATATAAAAAATGTCTCCAGCCAAACGCCGGGTCCTCGTAAATTATCGCTCACCAGAAACAAAAATCGGGACACCTAGGGACACACAAAAAAGGCGTTGATATTAATAAAGAAGAAATGTTTTCTGACAGCCTGTCTTAACATCGACAAACTAATAGGGGCGAACGTCTTAAGATCTCCAAACTAATGGGACTAAACATGAGGGAGAAGGGGGTGTTCCATAAAAAAAACAACTATCTCCCCCTTTAATCCAGCGTAGTTCCGGTTGGCCAAAATTAAGCCGTTGTCTCCGCTGTCATTGTGTTTTACTTGCTGTGTGCGTATTTATGTCTTGTCAGATGCATGAATAGGGAGGTGTTAAAGATAGGAAACATGTTGGTACATACGAGGGCTTATAACATGCTTAAGGGGTAGAGGTTTTTAGTTTGTTTGCCTTACTCCTCCAGCAATCTTAAAATGTCACCCCTTGACCCCCTTTCAAGATAAATCTTGTACATTTTCTGGTAGAAAAATCTCCCGGCCAAAAGGCCGGTTACTCTTAAATTACAGGCTCGCTATCGCTCGCCAGGATTTAAAATCTTTTTATTGACAACCTAAATTGCACCCGAAAGGTCTTAAATTGACAGTATGGGGCGGAGGGAAAGGAACTTCGTAAAATCACCAAACTAATGGGGCAACGTCTTATGTGAAAGTCTTAACATTAGCAAAGCAATGGGGCTAAACATGAGGGAGAAAGGGGTCAAGAAAACCATCCCTCAAGTGGAGACCTCCCATTAAGGGGCTAGTGGCTGTTTTCATTTAATTTTATTTTATTTTATTTTTTTTGTATTATTTTTGTTCCCTTTTTGTAGTCTATTTATTTAGTTATTCATATAATTTTCAGTTTCCTCCCTAGACCTGTATCAAGCCTTAAAAACACCCCCTTTAGAACCACCCCCTTTGCAAGATAAATGTTTTGTCTACCATTTATGTCGGTAGAAAAAAAGGGTTGAGAGGGAGAGAGAGAGAGAGTACAACGTTACAAAGGAAATCAGCAACAACGATCTAGTGACTCTTCGAGGTGCTTGTCCTCCAAAACACATGAGGATCAAGTGTCCAAACAGTGCGTTTGAGTGGGTAAGGGACCATTGGAAAGGGAAAACTACTGCCCGGAAATAATGCCGTTGCAGGGAGGAGATGAGAGAGAGGAGAGAGAGAAACAACAACAAAAGTTTAAAAAAAGGAGGGTTCTGTGGGGGCGCTCCAGTTATGGCCTTGCTCGGGGCCTTGGGGCTGTTCGGCCAGACAGCTTGGGGAACAACAACAACAACCAACAACAAAAGTTTATACCATTAAAAGAGAACGAGACCATTGCTCCTGCCAGAGTGATCGGGGAAGGTTAGGAAGATTTATAAAGGAACGAAAGGAGAGAGAGAGAGAGAGAGAGGGGAGAGACGAGGCGAGCAGGAGAGAGGAGAGAGAGAGAGGAGAGAACACAAAAACAAACTTACCATTAAAAAAGAGGACCATCCTCCTGCATGGAATGATAGGGGAAGGTTAGGAAGATCAAATGAAGGTACCAGTCTCTCCACCTCCTTCAGTACTATCCTGGGCATAAGGTTCGTGGTTAGCCCTTCCCTTCCTCCTCGGTACCAACCATCGTGAACCACACTTACCAGAGGAAGGATATAGAAATGTAATGGTTAGTGAAGCTATCAATTCTCTCTATCTTTACTTAATCAGGCCCAATCCCCACTTCTCCTTTTTTTTTTATTATCATTTATTATACTATTATTAATTATTTTCTTTATTTTTTTTATTTTTATTAAGTAGGCCAAACTCTTTAGCATATTAATCTCTATAACTCACAAACGACTATAGGTAGCGCCAACGAAACTTGACAAATAATCTTGACCCCTTTAAACTTCTTATAAATTCAAAATGAATGAAAAAACAAATTCGGGCTGACATTTCTACATTTGGGAAGACGTCCACCAGGAAATAGTTCGTTGGCGCACCCTATAGTGAAGCTACTATACCATTTATTCCAAGTAAGTTGGCCAAAACTCCTTGAGGGCATTAACCCCATCTGCTTTTGAGATTTTATGATGTTCGACCAATTAGTTTGGCGATTTTTAAGAACTTTTCCCCATTTCTGTCAATTTTAAGACCTTTCGTGCTATTTAAATGTCGATTATGTTTCTGGCGAGCGGTTATAACTCACAAACAACTAGTGTAATCCAGCTAATACTTCTACCATTTGGGAAGAGTCAGCCGGAAGGAAATAGGTGTGGAGATTTGCAGCCCATTTGCTTTTGCCCCTTTTTGAGTTACAGAGGGTTAGGGTTCAGGATTTTTCTTTAAAAGCCTACCTACTTGGAACATGGTATAGTCTCTCCACCTCCTTCAGTAATTATCCTCGTTATAAAGGTAAATAGTAGCCCCTCCCTCCCTCCCTCCTGGTTTGGATGCTTTATGTTCTGGGTGTGGTGTCCCGAGGTTCGAATCCCGGGAGGACCATATTCTTTCATTAGTTTATTCAAGTTGCATTGGGGTTTGTGGTTGATGATTAATGTTAAGAACAGGGTGCAGGGTGATACTTAAACCAAAAATCGTACACCACATATCAGGAAGATTATACAGTAGTTATGTATGTGACTGCCGTCAAAGAGAAGCGGTTCTGATTCACAATAATATCA
Source organism: Paralithodes platypus (assembly GCA_032716605.1). Classification (NCBI taxonomy): domain Eukaryota; kingdom Metazoa; phylum Arthropoda; class Malacostraca; order Decapoda; family Lithodidae; genus Paralithodes; species Paralithodes platypus. Next base: position 56,303,014 of record CM064525.1, read on the forward strand.
GTTGTTATTCAGAGTATTTGTCTTCAGGAACGGAGGTATATAAATTATGTGTCCTGCCAAACTAAGATGTTCATTGTACACAAGGCATGGTGATGTTGTTGTTGCTGTTGTTGACTTTAATAATTGTCTTGGGAGGGAGACAATCATCATCTGTTGGCAGTCTTAGATTAAAACTATTCTCAGATTGTACTAAAATTTCCTTGACAATATGATGGTGCTGAATAAAGTCGTCTAATACTAGCAAGGATCAAGTTAAAAGGACGGCAACGGTACTGAAAGGGGTAAGGATAGATATTGAGGAAAACAATACATACACCCTACCAGGAGAATGTATGGTCGCAGCAGCCTTCCAGAAAACAGGAGGCTCAAACGTCATACACCAGAGATGGACTGTTCAGGGGAAGTAACACTCGCGGGATGTGAAGGATGACATGGAGAGCCAAACTGATGAACGATGACATCCAACAGGCAGAACAAATGTGGCGATGAGAAGAAGGATCAGGGAGAACCAAAGCACCCCCGAGAGGTGAAGTTGAAGCTGAAGGTGACCCTAATGAATGAAGATGCGAATTTTCTGGGCACAAAGCCGACCACCATGGATGTCACGTCCTGGCAGCAGGCAGCCACAGTCCAGGGAGGTGTTGGATCCCACCAACCAGAAAATTCAGGTTGGTGACAAGCGATATAAGCCCCCACAGATACAGAATAAGATGATGAAGACGAAACATGGCAGCATGAAAGGGGGATAGGCCGCAAGATCACCAGCACAGGAAACTTGTCTTCGGGTCGACCACATTACCTCAAAATATAACCACATATTCGCTGACCCACAAAGTTCACTGCCCTTGCCGACGACTAAACAACGCCTGGCCCTAGTGGTAATTTCTCTCTCTCTCTCTCTCTCTCTCTCTCTCTCTCTCTCTCTCTCTCTCTCTCTCTCTCTCTCTCTCTCTCTCGAGGAGCGTCCTGGAGAATTAAGTTTATTTCCTTTAACCCTGCACAGATTAAGAGGTGACCTTATTTAAATCTCCAAAGTCATCGACAATATGAACTGTAATAAGTACTTTACGATCGATCAATAAAAACTACACGCGGGAAAATGGTTGCAAAATTATTGGTAAATCTTTTAACTCGCACGAGTTATGAACTTGTGGAATGGGCTTCCTCGAGATGTTATAGACTGCAGCACCGTTGATTCCTTTAAACATCGCCTAGACAAGCACCTCGCCTTATACCTGCGACTGACTGTATTTGGAAATTAATTACTTTTTTCTCAGATACATCGAGGATCACTTGTAGCTGTATTATGTTATTAACCCAAATAGTTCCCTACTAACATCTCCTAACCCTGCCAAGGACATTGGTCTAAAGGCATTGCTTCCCTTTACAACTGTCCCTTACCCACTCTGAACCACTGTTGGTCACTTTGAACAGCATTGTTTGGGAGGGCAAGCAGCCTCGAGGGGTCGCTAGAACTGTTGTTGCTTGACTTCCTTAGTACTCCTTTGTTCTCTCTCTCTCTCTCTCTCTCTCTCTCTCTCTCTCTCTCTCTCTCTTTCTCTCTCTCTCTCTCTCTCTCCTTACCAATATAGACGGTGTGGTGTACAGAGGCAGCAGCAACATACAGACAGAGGAAGGGAAGGGTGAAAGGGACCACTATTATGGGTGAGAGCAGCAGCGGTGGCATAGTACTGTAATACACTCTGGGGCTACTAGGGGAGTACAAAGGAGTACAAAGGAGTACAAAGGAAATCAAGCAACAACAGATCTAGTGACCCTTCTAGGTTGCTTGTCCTCCAAAACACTGAGGATCAAGTGTCCAAACAGTGGTTTAGAGTGGGTAAGGGAACATTGGAAAGGGAACTACTGCCCTGCCACTAACGTGGCAGGACTAGGAAGTTAGTAGGGGACATATGGGTTAGTAACTGAGGGGAGGATAAAGTTATTCATTTACAAACGCAGTTAGTCGCGGGTTTGATGCGAGATATTTGTCTAGGCGGAATTTAAATGAATCAACGGTGCTGCAGTCTATAACGTCTCGGGGAAGCCCATTCCACAAGTTGACAACTCGATTGAAGAAGAAATTCTTAGATTCGTGCGAGTTAAAAGATTTACCAATAATTTTGCAACCGTTTCCCCGTGTGTAATTAGATTGGTCGATAGTGAAGTACTTACTACAGTTCATATTGTCGATGCCTTTGATGATTTTGAACACTTGAATTAAGTCGCCTCTTAATCTGCGCTGGGTTAAAGGAAATAGATTTAATTCTCTAAGACGCTCTTCGTATGGTTTGTTCTTTAGGCTAGGTATCATTTTGGTAACTCTACGTTGAACTCGTTCTAGCTTGTTTATATCTTTTTGGTAATAAGGGCACCAGGATTGAACGCAGTATTCCAGAAGAGGGCGGACTAAGGAATTGTAAAGGGTTAGGATAACTTCTTTGGATTTATGCTCAAATGACCTGCCTATAAAGCCAATTATTTTGTTTGCCTTCTTAACAACTTCTGAACATTGTTGACTCGGTTTTAGGTTACTCGATATTGTTACTCCCAGATCAGTTTCTCTGTTTACATTTTTAAGCTGAGTGCCATTCATCGAATAGTTTGCTTTCTCATTTAGGTATCCGACATGTAGTACTTTACATTTATCCGCATTGAAACTCATTTGCCAAATTTGGGCCCAACATGACAATTTATCTAGATTGTGTTGCATATCGTCAACTTGTTCTTTTGAGAGTACGCTATTTGCAATTTTTGTATCGTCAGCAAATTTTGAGATTGTGCAGGTGAGACCCTCATCTATGTCGTTGATGTAAATTAGAAAGAGAATTGGTCCTAGTACCGATCCCTGGGGTACCCCGCTACTTACATTGGTCCATTTAGATGCCTTACCGTTTATGACTACCCTTTGCTTTCTGTTGCTGAGCCAATTTTCTATCCATTTCAACACACCGTCTTGTATTCCATGCGCTTTTAGTTTTAGCAGTAAACGTTTGTGGGGAACTTTGTCAAAGGCCTTTTGAAAATCAAGGTATATAATATCTACAGCTTTACTCTCATCGTAGAGGTTGAGGATATCGTGGAAGAAGTCTAAGAGGTTTGTTAAACAGGAACGTTTTTTACGAAAGCCGTGTTGAGTATCTTTAAGTATGTTATTTTCCTCCAAGTGATTTACGAGTCTGTCTCGTATGACCGTTTCTAGCATTTTACATACAACTGAGGTTAAGCTAATTGGACGATAGTTACTGGGTAGGGATTTGCTGCCTTTTTGAATATCGGTGTTACGTGGCTAGCTTCCACTGATCAGGCATAGTTCCAGACTGCAAGGATTTATTGAATAGTAATGTCAGTGGTTTGGAGAGCTCATTCTTAGCTTCCTTTAGAACTCTAGGCGAGATTGTATCAGGTCCTGGCGTTTTATTTACCTTGAGTTTATCTAAACAATTCAATACTTCTCTCTCTGTAACGGTGATATTGCTTAGAACATCTGAATTATCAATCTGAATCGGCGATGGTGTAGGGATATCACTGAGGTCTTCTGTTGTAAAAACTGATGCAAAGAAGGTATTGAGGGCATTACTCATTTGTACTTCGTCTTTGGTGTATTCTCCTTTTTCATCGACTAACGGTCCAACAGTTGAAGTAACTACTTTTTTCTTTCTGATATAACTATAGAATTCTTTCGGGTTTGTTTTACTTTGATTCGCAATATGTAACTCTAAGGTCTTTTTACTTTGCTTAATTAACTTTTTGGCTTTGCGTCGTAGCTCTACAAATTTCACCCGTTCTTCGTCATTTTGTGAGGATTTTAATCTATCATTAGCACATTTTTTAGCAAGCAGGCAGTTTGAAATATCTTTATTCCACCATTTGGGCTTATTATTATGGCCTGGACGCCGTATTTTCGATGGTATGCTGAATGGTATTTCGATGGGACTGAAGGAGGGTACTGCGCTGTGGCTGGATCTGGCTCTCTCTCTCTCTCTCTCTCTCTCTCTCTCTCTCTCTCTCTCTCTCTCTCTCTCTCTCTCTCTCTCTCTCTCTCTCTCTCTCTCTCTCTCTCTCTCTCTCTCTCTCTCTCTCTCTCTCTCTCTCTCTCTCTCTCTCTCTCTCTCTCTCTCTCTCTCTCTCTCTCTCTCTCCCTCCTTACCAATATAGACGGTGTGGTGTACAGAGGCAGCAGCAACATACAGACAGAGGAAGGGAAGGGTGAAGGGGACCACTATTATGGGTGAGAGCAGCAGCGGTGGCATAGTACTGTAATACACTCTGGGGCTACTAGGGGACTGAAGGAGGGTACTGCGCTGTGGCTGGATCTCTCTCTCTCTGTCTCTCTCTCTCTGTCTCTCTCTCTCTCTCTCTCTATATATATATATATATATATATATATATATATATATATATATATATATACTAGGGACCGCAAGGTCTGAGTATCTGTGTAACTCTCTATCTCAAAGACTATTAGGAAGGATAGGCCTATGGGGTAGTTCAAAACTGTTAATTGAGGTAGATTGAAGCCTTATTATTGCTAGAGATCCTTCCTAAATAGCATAATATCGAATAGTAGTAGCCAGACTAAAATGAAAAGGACGTCACCGGTATTGTGTGTATGGGTAATATATTATTGAGTATATTGATTGATCCAGTCATTTTCAAGCACTGTATTTTAGTGTGTCCCCTAGGCTAACGTAAACGCCTTTCCAGGCTTCCTTTAAACTAAAAAATATTCACCCGGACCCCATTCAAGCTAAATTTTTACATTTTTCAATAGAAAAATATACCGACCGAAGGCCGATTTCGTCGAAGTTATAGGCTCGCTATCGCTTGCCCAGGAAAAAAAAGTAGACACCTGAATGGGGTGAACCATCTTATTATAAGCAAACTACCGGAGTGAAAACGTCTTATAATCTCCAAACTAATAGGGCGAAACAGGGGAGTTCCAAAACAATCCCCCTTCGGCTCAAATAGGGTTAAGATAGAACGGGTATATTATTTATAGTATAGTTACTCCACCAATATAACGCCTCGGTGGGTAATGATTGGTGTTGGTTATTATATATACACACATATACATACATACATATACACACACACACACACAGCCCGTAGCCTAGTAGGTAGAGCTCTCGTCTCACACACGAGGGGTCGGGGGTTCAATCCCGGCCGGGCGGAGACAAATTGGGCTTGTCTCCTTTCATGTGTTAGCCTCAGTTCACCTAGCTGTAAATAGGTACCTGGAATAAGTGGACGACGTTGTGACGTCCCATCTGGGGTTGGCAAAAATGGTACAAGGTGAGATGGGTATCATATGGTTCACCTAAGCTGATGGCTACCTAAGCCTTCGGGCGAGACGGTACCGTCTATAGTGAGAATGGTACCATACAGATCTACCCTAAGACCTCGTTTCCGATGTCGCCAATTGGCTAAAAATACAGACTACACACACATCCACAGCCATTCCAACGATACATATAACACCTACACATATAGGAGGCGGGAAATAACGAGCATGCTCACTCCCGCAATACAACTAGAGTAAGAACTAGAGTAAGTACACACACAGCCCGTAGCCTAGTAGGTAGAGCTCTCGTCTAACACACGAGGGGTCGGGGGTTCAATCCCCGGCCGGGCGGAGACAAATTGGGCTTGTCTCCTTTCATGTGTTAGCCTCAGTTCACCTAGCTGTAAATAGGTACCTGGAATAAGTGGACAACGTTGTGACGTCCCATCTGGGGTTGGCAAAAATGGTACAAGGCGAGATGGGTATCATATGGTTCACCTAAGCTGATGGCTACCTAAGCCTTCGGGCGAGACGGTACCATCTATAGTGAGAATGGTACCATACAGATCCACCCTAAGCCTTCGTTTCCGATGTCGCCAATTGGCTAAAAATACAGACTACACACACATCCACAGCCATTCCAACGATACATATAACACCTACACATATAAGAGGCGGGAAATAACGAGCATGCTCACTCCCGCAATACAACTAGAGTAAGTACAACTAGAGTAAGTACACACACACACACACACACACACACTTTGGCGCTGCCGACTGGGAGGCTCTTCGGCAGTACTTCTTTGATTTCCCATGGAATTACTTATGCTTCCGTGGCCGAGGACCCTCGGAGAGTGCTGAACGCATTACCGAGGTAATCCTCTCGGGCATGGAAGCGTATATTCCATTTTCTTTCTCTCAGTCTAATACAAAAAAATCTTGGTTTACTCATGCTTGTTCTACTGCTGTCCACAATAAGGAGGAAGCATTCAAACAGTACTGACGCCTTAAAACTCAAGAATCTCATTCTTCCTATGTTTCTGCCCGGAATCAAGCCAAATCTGTTCTTCGACTTGCCAAGCACTCTTTCATCAATAATAAATTCACTGAACTATCCAACTCTAGCTCTTCCCAAGCTTTCTGGCATCTAGCCAAAAACCTCTCCAACAACTTTTCTTCCTCGTCTTTCCCTCCCCTTTTCCACTCTGATGGCACAACCATCACTTTTTCCTCTGACAAAGCTGAACTCTTTGCTCAAACTTTTTCCAGAAACTCTACCTTGGATGATTCCGGTGCTATTCCTCCCTCTCCACCCCCCTCTCTCCTACTTATGCCTAATATCCTAATCTCTTCTAAATATATACTTTCTACCCTCTCTGGGCTTAATACTAAGAAGGCGTACGGTCCGGACAATGTTCCTCCTGTTGTACTTAAAAACTGTGCTTCCGTGCTGACCCCCTGCCTAGGCAAAATCTTTCGTCTCTGTCTCTCCTCTAACGTCTTTCCTTCTTGCTGGAAGTTTGCTCTCATTCAACCTGTCCCAAAGAAGGGTGACCGCTCTCAACCCTCCAGCTATCGTCCAATTGCTCTCATCTCTTGTATCTCTAAAGTTTTTGAAACTATTCTTGCTTCCAAATTTCTTAAGCATTTCTCTTCTCATAATCTGCTCTCAGATCGCCAGCATGGCTTCCTTAAGAGTCGCTCTACTGGTGATCTTCTTTCATTTCTTACTAACTCTTGGTCATCCAACTTTCGGGACTTCGGCGAGACTTTTTCTGTTGCACTAGACATATCGAAGGCCTTCGATAGAGTCTGGCACAAGTCTTTAATTTCCAAACTGCCCTCCTTCGGTTTCTGTCCCTCCATCTGTTCCTTTGTCTCTAATTTCCTTTCCGGCCGTTCCATAGCTGCGGTTGTGGACGGTCATCGCTCAATTCCTCATCCTATCAACTCCGGTGTTCCTCAGGGTTCTGTCCTATCTCCTATTCTCTTTCTAATTTTCATAAATGATCTTCTCAACTGTACATCTAGTCCCATCCATTCATATTCAGATGACTCTACTTTACACCACTCAATTAGTTTTCCAGAACGCCCCAGCCAGCAGTCCCTCAAAAGTAAAGTAATGAAGCCATAAAATGCTTATCTTCTGATCTAGCTACTATTTCCAATTGGGGTAGAGAAAACCTTGTTACATTTAATGCTTCCAAAACTCAATTTCTCCATCTTACTACCTGTCAGGAACCTCCAGAGGACTATCCGTTATTCTTCAACGATACAAAAATCAACCCTTCATCTTCCCTCAATGTTCTCGGTGTCTCTTTTTCTTCTGCTCTCACTTGGAAAGACCATAATACCAGTCTCGCTAAGGCAGCCTCCCAGAAGCTGGGTGTGCTCAACCGCCTCAAGGAGTTCTTTACCCCTGCGCAGCTTCTTGCTCTGTACAGGGGCACAGTGCGTCCTTTGTATTGAGTATTGTTCACATGTTTGGGGAGGATCCTCTCACACCGCACTCCTAGATAAAGTAGAAAGGAAAGCCTTTCGTATCATTAACTCCCGTCCACTCACCAACTCTCTGCAATCTCTCTCTCTTCGCCGCAATGTTGCATCTCTCTCACTATTCTATCACTACTACAATAATCAGTGTTCCTCGGAGCTTTCCCAGTGTATACCACCTCCTCTACGTAGGGTATGTAGTACCTGCCTTGCAACACAATCCCACCCCTACTCTGTGCAACTCTCCAACCCAAGAGTGAAATGCTATTCTCAGACTTTCTTCTATTCAACTGCTGAGCTCTGGAACTCTCCCAGAATTAGTCTTTCCCTCTTCCTATGACTTAAATTGCTTCAAACTCCGTGTGTCCAGGCATTTTAACTCGAACGTCCCTTGATTTCGGCCCTGTCACTCTTTGAAATCTGGAGGAGGCACTCGCTGCAGGCAGTTATGCCTTTTGTCTCCCTCATTCACATAGAAAAAAAAACACACACACACACGCACACACATAGGTTTGGTCACGCACCCATTCATAAATATTATTAAGGGGGTACTGTGCACACAGATGATTATACGCACATAATCACGCACACACACACACACACACACACACACACACACACACACATTCATACATATTATTCAGGGGGGTACTGTACACACAAATGATTACACGCACATAATCTTATACACACACACACACACACACACACATATACACACACACACACAGACACACACACCCATTCATACATATTATTCAGGGTGTACTGTACACACAAATGATTACACGCACATAATCTTATACACACACACATACACACATACACACACACACACACACACACACACACACATACACACACACACACACACACACACACACACACACACACATACACACACACGTACAGTTGAGTTAAATAGACATGCTACTCACCTTCCTACCATTGATTAATTCTTATTGTCATGTTTTATAAGAAATTAACTCTATAAAATGCCTTAAGTTTTTTTTTCCTGAACCCCAATCTCCCTCATGCTTAGCCCCACTAGTTTTGATATCTTAAAGACCTTTCGCCCCATTTCTTTGTCAATATTCGACCTTTCGTGCCACTTAGGTTTCGATTTTTCCTGGCGAGCGATAGGGAGCCTGTAAGTTTAGGGAGGAGGCTGTAGGCACCAGTCGTTCAGGGAAGTACTCCAGGGAAGAGTTTGAGGATTGCTAGACATACTGTTTCACCACCTGGTCTCTTTTGCTGTTTTCTTTTGTTTTTTCTGTGCCTCATTTACACAAAGAGCAATTCTAGCTTGATCTTAAGATACCCACACTCATGCTTCTTACATAAAACCACAACTGCTGCACACCCTACACTAACTTAACTCTCTTTCCAATTCTTATTAGGTCGTAGGGATGCGGCGACCCCACCACCCGCCACTTTGGTGGTGCAGTCAGCTTCTGTAGTAGTGGACCACGGGTTCCTATCTTTGAAACACTCATGTGCTCAGTATGCTTCTGGCCAGGGCCCCCACTTGGGCAAAGTAAGGAACACCCCATTCTTAACATTAATCTTCCATTACAAACCCCAACGTACATAAATAAATCGATGAAAGTATATGATCCTCCCGGGATTCGAACTCGGACCTGCCATCCCGGTGAGGGACTTCCTAATTTGAACAAAATCACCTGGGTGTCTTCACTTTATCTAATGATTAATAAAGAGAAGTATATGGAATGAGGGAAAAAGAGAGAGAATGAGAATGGATATGGGAGGTGAAAGAGGTCATAGACGCTTATCAACCAAAATGTCAATTATCAGCTGCTAATGTGTTTACAGAAGGTCGCGCGAAGGATCCCAGTGTAGCCAAGAATCGAGGACTCAGGGTCGCTTATACTCTACTGTATACTGGTTTGAGTAGAGTTTGCTCAGTTCTGTGTTTTGCATTTGTTCAGTATTTTATAAATAACTCAAAGAAGCCCTGGACAAGCTAGTAAACCTGCACATGTCACACTGTATATATTAAACCTTTCAGCACCATGATGCCTCTTTAACTTTGTGTGTGGCTAGATGATTTAATGCAGTTTAAGAAGGACCAATGTTATTAGGGGTGTTTATTGAGATTGTATTTACCCATTTGAGTCCTAGAGGTAGATCATAAATTGAATCAAATCATCTAATGGTTACCGGAATAGGATGAACATTACGTAATGGTGGTGAAGGGGTTAAAGGCTATTGGTGTGTATATGTGTGTATGTATGTATGTATGTGTGTGTATGTCTGGGTATGTGTGTGTGTGTGTATGTATGTGTGTGCATGTGTCTGTGTGTGTGTGTGGGTGTGCACATAAGTATTTCAATCGGTTGCATGTTCAGGTTCGCCCACATAAACCAAGGAACACGTGTAATGTGTTTTGTATTTGTTACAGTTAAGGAGGGGATGGGTTTATTTAATGATAGACTTATTAAGTTATTTATTATTTAGTTTCCTCCCTAGATTTCCATCAAGCTTAAATAGAACATCTCCAAGATCCCCCTTCTAAATAAACTTGTACACTTTTAGATAGAGTGTCCTAAAATTAATGTCTCGCTATCGCTCGCCAGGAAAAAATTGACGCCTCAATGGCACGAAAGGTCATAATATTGACAAAGAAATGGAGTGAAAGGTTTTAAGATTGCCAAAGTAATGATAAACGTTTGTCAAAGCTAACGTTTGTTGGCCCTATTTGGCTCAAGAGAGGGGGGGGGGGGGTGATCTCCCCTGTTTCGCACCATTATTTTGAAGATTTCAAGACGTCTCATCCCATAAGTTTGGTGATAATAAGACGCTTAACCCCATGCAGGTGTCGATTTTTTCTGGGCGAGCGATAGCTAGCCAGCAACTTAAGACAAAATTTACCTTCGACCGAGACATTTTAGGTAAAGGGGATCTAGGTGCGCTTTCCTTCATTTTGTTTCTTTTTTTTTTTTTTCGTTCTCTTAGTTTGAAGGAAGTTGGCAAGCGTATTTGTAAGCCTAGGGCACAAACTGAAATACATCGCTCGCAAATGACAAAACCCAGCACAATCCTCCATAATAAATATACAAACTATCATAATAGCCCCCAATACGTCGGATCAGAGAGTGTTAAGGGGCTAACCGATCTAGGCATTCAGGCTTATAATCGCATGTGGTTACGTAATCGATTAATGTGGTGGACAAGTGCTGGTGAATCTATTATATTACATGCTATCGGGTAAGTTGAGCTGTATGGAGACAGACAGACAGACAGACTGACTGACTGACTGACTGACAGACAGAAGGAAAGACAAAAGGAGAGTGAGTGTGTGTGTGTATGTGAGAGAGAGTGTGTGTGTGTGTGTGTGTGTGTGATAGAGAGAGAGAGAGGGGGGTAGATTGAGTCAACACCTGTACGCGTCACACAGCTCTATAGCGTTATGGAATGTGAGGTATAGGTAATTAATGTTATATATACCCAGTGATCACGACAAGCCTCCCTATACCCTCTATACCTCGCTCTGTAGTACGGGTTTAAGAGGGGATAGTTGGTTATTATGGACCCCCTTCTCCCTCATGTTTAGCCCCATTTGTTTTCAGATTTTAAGGCGTTAGGCCCATTAGTTTGGTGATCTTAAGATCTTTCACCCCATTTATATACCGGTAGTCAATATTAAGACCCTTCGTGCCATTTAGGTGCTGAGATTGTTGCACCTTACATCATTATGAAAATGTTCAGTTTTCAGACAAATGACATAATGATCAAGAAGGTCAACGGTCAAGGTTAATGTTCTTCCAATATATCCTAAGCCAACTGATGAGCTTAAATCGAATTACTTGATTTGCCAGTGCAACAATCAAGAAATCTATCTATCTATCTATTGCCGGACGCCGTGATCCCCGAAGGGATGACCACAAACGAATCGCCCCCATGCACCTCTGTCCCTCCTCCCATCCAGCAACGCTTTCACGCATATACTTCTTAACTCCATCCTTCCACCTCTCTCTCGGTTTACCTCTCCCTCTTTGTTCTTCCATCTCACTCGTGTACACTTTCTTAGTTATTCTCTTGCTTCCCATACGTTCCACATGGCCGAACCATCTCAAGGTGTTCCTTTTCACACTTTCCAGCACATCTACATCAACACCACACCGCTCTCGTACTTCCTCATTCGTCTGTCTATCCCACCATATAACTCTGCACGCACTTCTCAAGTAGCTCATTTCCAACCCTCTCACTCTTGGTTTGTGTCTCTCCAACAAAGTCCACACTTCACTCCTGTATGTGAATGTTGGGATTACCACACTATCATGCAAGCACTTCTTTACTTCCATGCTGACCACCCTATTTCTTGTACAGTTTTCAGCGTTCCTACAACCCTCAAGAAATGTAATCTTACATAAAGGTCAAGGTCAGAGGTGAAGGTCAAGAGTCAACTTTTATAATTGTGGGGCATAGTCTGAATGGGAACGGCCCTTCATCAACCCCTGCAACTTCCCCGGCCACCCCAACCCTCCCGGCGATTAGGGTAATGCAACTGCCCTCCATGGGCCACATCTCCACTCCGCTTCCCACACCTTTGCCAAACACAGTGTTCTGGACACATACATCCTGCACCTCTGGCTGAAGCCACAGCAAAAGTCCTCTCATATAATTGGCTTCCTAGTCCGGTCCCGGAGAGGCCCATATAAGGCCGGGAACCGCACCAGATTTGCCAAAAAGAATCAGGCTCACCACAAATTCACAACCCTCTCCTCCTCCCTCCCGTCTGTTACAGGTACAGCAGTCTCCAGTCCAAGCCCCTCTTCTGCCACAGCCATGGCAGTCCTTTGCATCAGACCCGAGGCCTGACCTTCAGAATAAGTCAGAGAAAGGAGATCTAGATGACTGTCCTAAGCCTGCCGAAAGTCCAGTGATCACCATAGTTCCCAAAGAGTGTGAGGAATTGATAGAGTTGAAAGACCTGCTCTCCCTAGCCCCCGACGACTACTTTGTCCAGTTGAACGACGACTAGGAAGATCAACTAGCCAGTTCACTGAAGAGGTGGAAGGAGGGCACCGATTGTTAAGAGAAGCTGTTACAGTCCCACCTGTATGCAGAAGTAAGTCAACCTGAAATGTGGTTGGCCACCGTGAGTGTGCAGTCCAGGCGTGCTAAAGTCTACCTGAGTGTGGTAGAGCTTACATTCGTGCAAAGGTGGTATGCAGATGTCGACCTGAGGTGTGGTCGGCCAGTGAGTGTGCAGTCTATGGTGCAGAAGTCTACCTGAAGCGTGGTAAGACCCCCGTTCATGTAACCATGGTATGCAGAAGTCGACATGAAGTTTGGTTGACACCCATTTGTGTGTGTGCAATCCATGGCCAGCAGACACCGCCCTGAAGTGTGACAAAACACTGTTTTCATTCACTTTTTGTTGTGAATCTAACCACGCAGTTAATCTGTAAGAAGGACCCTCCCACCTGTGTACACAGTCAGATAAACCATCAGGCAGTCTGGCTTAACAGTTCACCTAAACAAGAGTTTTCTGAGATTACTGGAACCAAGACAGTGTACAGTTTCTTATACAACTACAGTTATTTAGGATAAGTATTGTTAGTGCCTGTTGTTATGCATATTGATTGTCTGGTGGTAACTATAATACAATAGAAGGAATCTATGTACATGTATAATAACTTTGTATTGATAAAACCCATATAATCGTGCATCCCTGGTATATGTTTCCTGAATGCTTTGTATGTACATGCAGTCAAGCCTATTGAATATCTCGGTTACACTTTATAATACCAGCATAAGAGTACTTAATTAAAAACATACTAAACAAAATTTGAAAACTCCCTGTATTAGTTGCATCTTACATCCATAACATAGTGCTAAAATTTCACATTAATGTTCTAATAGTTTGGGTCAAAGGTCATGATCATAGGTCAAAGCAAGGATGGTATTAACCCCTTCTGTACCGGCGACGTTTTATATATTTGATTTCAGCTACATTTAAACAATCTTATTCGGCTTCGGAAGGACCTCTACCAATTAAAAGGCTACAAACTATCTCAATTAATCCTTTTAGCTACCACATATCCTTCATAAGCTTCATAATATTGCCTAAATGCAGTTGAAATCAAATATAAAATATGTTACCGGTATAGAAGGGGTTAATCATTTCTTAAGGGGGGATGGTTCACTTTATGGGCGATTTTTGCATGTATTCATTATGTTTCTAGTTTCCTCCCTAGACCTCCATCAAATTTATAAAAAAAAATCCATTAGATCCCCCTTCTAGATTAATTTGTACATTTTTCGGCAGAAAAATTTCCCGGCCGAAGGCCGGTTCTTCTAATATTACAGGCTCACTATCGTTCGCCAGGGAAAAAATCGACACCTAAATAGCACGAAAGGTCTAAATACTGACGAAGAAATGGGGTGAAAGGTCTTAAAATCGCCAAACTAATGGGGCAAACATCTTAAAATCTGAAAATTAATGGCGCTAAACGTGAGGAAGAAGGGGGACCAGAAAAACGGCCCCTCCCCCCTTAAACTCTTCTTAGATTGTTCAATGCATGGTCACCAAAATTCCCAGGCACCTCCGATTGGTCAATGCGACGTCCAGTTAATATATTTGCTTTGTGTTATTTAAGGGGGGTCACCTGCTTTTGTTCTCTCTTTTCTCTTTCTCTGGCTTGTATCCCTTCGGCCTCATTCAGCCTACTGTTTTAAGACGTTTATCCCCATCCAGGTGTCGATTTCTTCCTGGCGAGCGATAGCGAGCCATCATTGTATGGAGAAATCCGGCTTGCCGGAGAAATTTTTCTATCGAAAAATGTACAAAATTAGCTTGCTGTCAAAAAAAAATTTTTTAATTTGATGGCTTGCTACCGCTCACCAATAAAAAAGTTGACACCTGGATGTGGATAAGCGTCCTAAAACAGTAGGCTGAATGGGGCCGAATGGATACAACCCAAAGAGAGAGGGAGAGAGCGAGAGAGAAATTAAAAACGAGGTGGGACCCCTTAAAGATCACGGTTTTGGTCAAGGTAAAATAATATGGTCACCGTTCATATCTTAAAGTTTTTATTCAAATTACACCATGTTGATAATTAATTGCTGTTAAAGGGGTAGTGCTTACTGTTTGGTCTATGTGCTTCTATTACCGCTTCCCGTGCTTCTATTACCGCTTCCTGTGCTTCTATTACCGCTTCCTGTGCTTCTATTACCACTTCCTGTGCTTCTATTACCGCTTCCTGTGCTTTTATTACCGCTTCCTGTGCTTCTATTACCGCTTCCTGTGCTTCTATTACCGCTTCCCGTGCTTCTATTACCGCTTCCTGTGCTTCTATTACCGCTTCCTGTGCTTCTATTACCACTTCCTGTGCTTCTATTACCGCTTCCTGTGCTTTTATTACCGCTTCCTGTGCTTCTATTACCGCTTCCCGTGCTTCTATTACCGCTTCCTGTGCTTCTATTACCGCTTCCTGTGCTTCTATTACCGCTTCCTGTGCTTCTATTACCGCTTCCTGCGCTTCTATTACCGCTTCCCGTGCTTCTATTACCGCTTCCTGTGCTTTTATTACCGCTTCCCGTGCTTCTATTACCGCTTCCTGTGCTTCTATTACCGCTTCCTGTGCTTCTATTACCGCTTCCTGTGCTTCTATTACCGCTTCCTGTGCTTTTATTACCGCTTCCCGTGCTTCTATTAACGCTGTGCTTCTATTACCACTTCCCGTGCTTCTATTACCGCTTCCTGTGCTTCTATTACCGCTTCCCGTGCTTCTATTACCGCTTCCTGTGCTTCTATTACCGCTTCCTGTGCTTCTATTACCACTTCCTGTGCTTTTATTACCGCTTCCTGTGCTTCTATTACCGCTTCCTGTGCTTCTATTACCGCTTCCTGTGCTTCTATTACCGCTTCCCGTGCTTTTTTTACCGCTTCCTGTGCTTCTATTACCGCTTCCTGTGCTTCTATTACCGCTTCCTGTGCTTTTATTACTGCTTCCCGTGCTTCTATTAACGCTGTGCTTCTATTACCACTTCCCGTGCTTCTATTACCGCTTCCTGTGCTTCTATTACCGCTTCCTGTGCTTCTATTACCGCTTCCTGTGCTTCTATTACCGCTTCCTGTGCTTCTATTACCGCTTCCTGCGCTTCTATTACCGCTTCCCGTGCTTCTATTACCGCTTCCTGTGCTTTTATTACCGCTTCCTGTGCTTCTATTACCGCTTCCCGTGCTTCTATTACCGCTTCCTGTGCTTCTATTACCGCTTCCTGTGCTTCTATTACCGCTTCCTGTGCTTTTATTACCGCTTCCCGTGCTTCTATTAACGCTGTGCTTCTATTACCACTTCCCGTGCTTCTATTACCGCTTCCTGTGCTTCTATTACCGCTTCCCATGCTTCTATTACCGCTTCCTGTGCTTCTATTACCGCTTCCTGTGCTTCTATTACCACTTCCTGTGCTTTTATTACCGCTTCCTGTGCTTCTATTACCGCTTCCTGTGCTTCTATTACCGCTTCCTGTGCTTCTATTACCGCTTCCCGTGCTTTTATTACCGCTTCCTGTGCTTCTATTACCGCTTCCTGTGCTTCTATTACCGCTTCCTGTGCTTTTATTACTGCTTCCCGTGCTTCTATTAACGCTGTGCTTCTATTACCACTTCCCGTGCTTCTATTACCACTTCCTGTGCTTCTATTACCTCTTCCCGTGCTTCTATTACCGCTTCCTATGCTTCTATTACCGCTTCCTGTGCTTCTATTACCGCTTCCTGTGCTTCTATTACCGCTTCCTGCGCTTCTATTACCGCTTCCCGTGCTTCTATTACCGCTTCCCGTGCTTCTATTACCGCTTCCTGTGCTTCTATTACCGCTTCCCGTGCTTCTATTACCGCTTCCTGTGCTTCTATTACCGCTTCCTGTGCTTCTATTACCGCTTCCTGTGCTTTTATTACCGCTTCCCGTGCTTCTATTAACGCTGTGCTTCTATTACCACTTCCTGTGCTTCTATTACCGCTTCCTGTGCTTTTACTACTGCTTCCCGTGCTTCTATTAACGCTGTGCTTCTATTACCACTTCCCGTGCTTCTATTACCGCTTCCTGTGCTTCTATTACCTCTTCCCGTGCTTCTATTACCGCTTCCTGTGCTTCTATTACCACTTCCTGTGCTTTTATTACCGCTTCCTGTGCTTCTATTACCGCTTCCTGTGCTTCTATTACCGCTTCCTGTGCTTCTATTACCGCTTCCTGTGCTTCTATTACCGCTTCCTGTGCTTCTATTACCGCTTCCTGTGCTTCTATTAACGCTTCCCGTCCTTCTATCACCGCCTCCCGTGCTTCTATTACCACTTCCCGTGCTTCTATTACCGCTTCCCGTGCTTCCTAGATCTAGCCCCTCACCACTCAGAGACAACAGAAACAGGTACCGGTACAGCCAGATTGTCTAGCACCAGCACCACATGAGTCGCCTGTAGGGAAACATTCAGTTCCACAAGAATCCGATTCTGTGTTAGGCTCACAGATGGTTGGTGTAGCGGTGGTGGTTGTGGTAGTAGTGGTGGTGGTAGTTGTGGTGGTGGTGGTGGTTGTTGTTGTTGTGGTGGTGGTGGTGGTGGTGGTAGTAGTAGTGGTGGTGGTGGTGGTAGTAGTGGTGGTGGTAGTGGTGGTAGTAGTTGTGGTGGTGGATGTAGTAGATGTGGAGGTTGTACTTGTTATAGATACATCAGGTCCGCCTGATAAATAATAAGGGAGATAAGCAAGTAAACATAGTAGTAAGAACGAAAATAAATAATAAATAATATATAATAAAATTTATAATAAGTTGTGTCTCAAATCCCCAAGACTTAAGTTTGGCAGATCCCTTTAACACCCATAGCTTAACCCTACTTTATCGGAGGGGAGGGGGTGGGGGTCTTTTTGGGCCTCCCCGGTTTTGCTTCATTGGATTGGAGATTTTAAGACGCTTCATCCCATTAGCTTGACGGTAATAAGATGCTTCACCCAATTCAGGTGTTGATTTTGTTTTGGGCGAGCGATAGCGTCCCTGTGACGTAGGAGAATTTGGTCTTTGGCTGAGACAATTTTCTATCAACAAATGTCCAACTATAGCTTGAAGGGGGTCTGGGTGGGGATTCTTTAATTTGATGGAAGTCTGGGAAGGCGTTCTTGTTAGCGTAGGGGACAAACTAATATACATTGCTCGATAATGGCATAAGCCAGCAAACTCCTCAATTAAAATCAAGGGGGGTCACAGGTTTTTTTGTTTTATTTCTCTCCTTTTCTCTCTTTCCCTGGCTTGTATCCATTCGGCCCCATTCAGCCAACTGTTTTAAGACCTTTATCCCCATCCAGGTGTCGATTTCTTCCTGGCGAGCGATAGCGAGCCAGCATTGTATGGAGAAATCCGGCTTCGCCGGAGACATTTTTTTATCGAAAAATTTACAAATT
>CM064525.1:56326211-56338711 GCA_032716605.1 Paralithodes platypus
GAGAAGGTCATTAATAAAAATTAGAAAGAGAATAGGAGATAGGACAGAGCCCTGAGGAACACCGGAGTTTATAGGGTGAGGAAGTGAGCGATGGCCGTCCACAACCGCAGCTATGGAACAGCCGGAGAGGAAATTAGAGACAAATGCACAGATGGAGGGATAGAAACCGAAGGAGGGTAGTTTATACATTAAAGATTTGTGCCAGACTCTATCGAAGGCTTTCGATATGTCTAGTGCAATAGAAAAAGTCTCACCGAAGTCCCGAAAGGAGGATGACCAAGAGTTAGTAAGATATGAAAGAAGATCACCAGTAGAGCGACCCTTAAGGAAGCCATACTGGCGATCTGAGAGCAGATTATGAGAAGAGAAATGCTCAAGAAATTTGGAAGCAAGAATAATTACTCCAGCAAGTTTTAAACATTGTTCTCAAGACCCCTCTTCGAGATCAATTTGTGCATTTTTCGGTAAGACAATGCCCCGACCAAAGGCCAGCTATTGCTTGCCAGGAAAAGATAGTCACCTTAAGGGCACGAAAGGTCTTAAAATCTCTAAACTAATAGGGCTAAAGATGAGGGAGAGGGGGGGGGGGTCCAACCTATATTGGGTATATTTATGGTAATACCCTCTGGTACAGTACGGGTTAACTCACCCAGACAACAGTAGGCCCCCTGTGGACATGGGAGGGAGGAGGAGAACACCATGCTGGGACAAGGCTCGCTCTCTGCCACACACACACCACCAACACTAAGGCAATACTCACCCTGAAAAATACAGTATGTAGGCTTAAACATCGGGGCTTTATTTTTGTCACAATTATGTTTTATTTTTATATATATATATATATATATATATACAGTATATAATATAAACTTTTATTAGAGGGAGCCCACCTCACTTTTTTTCTTTCTCTCCCTCTCTCTTTGGTTTGTATCCATTTCGACAGCAAGCTAAATTTGTACATTTTTCGACAGAAAAAAAATCCAGCGAAGCCGGATTTCTCCATACAATGCTGGCTCGCTATCGCTCGCCAGGAAAAACTCGACACCTGGATGGGGATAAACGTCTTAAAACAGTTGGCTGAATGGGGCCGAATGGATACAAGCCAGGGAAAGAGAGAAAGGGAGAGAAAGATAAAAAAAAAACGGTGACCCCCCCCCCCCCTTATATTAATGAATCCATGTGGTACTCCCATAGTCACCTGGAGTTGGGTATAAGCAGGTGTGGGCAGTAGAGACACCAGGGCACACCAGAGAATCAGCCCAGAGGGGTATCTCATCATGGAGGGAGATTGAGTGGCCATCCTTCTATGAGTCCAGGCTATATATTCAGACAACTACCGTATTTTCCTCTTATTTCCTGCAAAACAAATTAAAACATCAGTAAAACACATATAAAACATCAATAAAACACATAATTAAAACATCAATAAAACACATAATTAAAACATCAATAAAACACATACATGAAACATCAATAAAACACACAAATAAAACATAAATAAAACACATAAATAAAACATCAATAACACATATAATAAATAAAACATCAATAAAACAAATAATATAGACTTCATTATTAGTTACGTACTTGTGAAATGTGTGTTCCACGTTTATCAGGCTAAACAGTATGTATTTATTCTTACAATGATCAGAGGAAGTCATATCATATGTATGTATGTATGTATGTATGTATGTATGTATGTATGTATGTATGTATGTATGTATGTACTCTGGCACCTTCCCCAGTTTTCCTTTTTTTTTTTTTTTTTTTTTATGGGGGTGGCCGACTCGAGACAGAGACCGAACAGGGTTTAGTGTATATGATCGCATCCTATAGAAGACCACAATTAACCCCTTCTATACCGGCGACGTCCTTCCAACTTTATTCTGACTATTATTAGGCGCTTTTATTCAGTTTAAAAAGGGCCTCCAGCAACTAACGGGCTTCGAACTATCTCACCTAACCATTTTTACTACCACAGATCCTTCTTAAACTGCACAAAATCCTGGCAATATAGCTAGAATAAGACGAAGAACACGTCGCCGGTACAGTAGGGGTTAATACAGTATTTATCACGGATATGTTACAAACTCTTATGCTTGATTTGTTGTGAATAATCAAAATAATTCCATTTATCTATAAAATTAATAAATCAAGAAAATATTTGGCCTTCAGTAGGATCAAACAGTTAAGGGGCTAGTGTGTGTTTTATAATATTTTTTTTTATTTTTGTTTTTATTTTATTTTTGTTAATTCATAAATTCCTTTATGTCTTAGTTTCCTCGCTAGACCTCCAGCAAGCTTAGAAAGAAAACCTACACCCCCCCTTCAAGATAAATTTGTAAATTTTTCGGTAAAAAAAAATCTCGGCCGAAGGCCGGTTCCTCTTAAAATTTCAGGCTCGCTATCGACACCTAAATGGCACGAAAGGTCTTAAAATTGACAACAAAATGGGATGAAAGCTGTTAAAATCGCCAAACTAATGAGCCGAACGTCATAAAATCTGAAAACTAATAGGACTTAACACGAGGGAGAAAGGGGACCAGAAAAACTACCCGTCTCCCCTTAACCTCAAGAGTCCATCAGCCTCACCTTAAAGTATTCGCCCTGGAATTTACACTAATATTTCCACTAACCCATCCAGTACCAGGGAGGTCCTTTTCATCGTGTTCGGGTAGCTATTAGACGATTTTATTCAGCTTAGGAAGGACCTCTAGCCATAATAAGGATTCAAACTACCTCAACCTACCCTTTTAACTACCACAGATCCTTCCTAAGCTGCATAATATCGTCTACACATAGTTAGAATAAAATATAACACGTCGCTGGTACTCAAAGGGCTAATATAAAACTAAGAAGCTGTTATTTCTCTAAATCATATTAGTGCCAAGGCTTCATGAGTAACAACTAAAGCCGGTATCACACGAGCGCTATTTCCCTCAACATTTATCCTTAACACTGGTCTGGCAGCTTAGGAGGTAAACATTAATATTATTTCTGTCGCCTAAGTTCATCTATCATCAGTCTAGTTTCCGATACCTGTCCAAAATATTCCAGAAATGTTGCCAGAAAAATGTAGATCATCAAATGTTGACTATAAAAGCGCTCTTGTGATACCGGCTTAATTTGTCCGTAATAACTTTGTCACAGTCGAACAAGTAATATAATCCTGACATGACAATTTACCTTTAACTACACCCTGTTTCATTTCATCTGGCGGTAAATTGAATCCCTTAGCAACTGATTAATCGATAACTAACGAGACAATGAGAAACTAACATTTTCTGCTTCATATTAGTGACAAGTGTTCATAACTAACAACATAATTCGCCACAAGACCTTTATAATAGCGGAGTAATCAAGCTGAAGACATAGCAATTTACTGCCAGATGAAATGAAACAGAGTATAGGAAGAGGGAACTATAGCACCTGTGGACCATATACCTGTGCTGGTGGTCTGTATCTGCCGTAACCAGCACCTCCACACCTAATGTTCTATCGGTGTTAGTGTATAGTATTTACTATTTAGCGGACTTGATTTGGTAACCCTGCTCGGAGTATTACATAGACACCTGTACACCAGGAAAACTTATTATGGGATATGAGTCAAAGCTTATATTATTTATTTATGTGGTTATATAAAGTCTTCCTGGAAGATTAATGTAGTTTATGTAGCTGTATATAGACATTATTATACATTTTACATTCCTTATACAACATTTTGTATTTATATATTTCCTAATAATGTATAATGTATATGAGAACATTAGGGTATGTAGTATAGATACTGTATATACTGTATATTATATATATATATATATATATATATATATATATATATATATATATATATATATATATAATATATCCTCGCCTCAAGAGGCGAGGACAATACCAAAGGTGCCCCCATGCAGCCAGACCCTACCACAGGGGCTGCGCCCTTCATTCAGGACCCACTATCATAGGGCCCCTCTTGCACCTTCTGGAGCACCCCAGGACTCCTCCACCATCATTGCCATGCCCCGAGAGGTAAAGATAACCCAAGACGCGCCACCACACAGCCAGAACCTATCTCAGAGGCCGTGCCCTTCATTCAGGCCCCACTATCAGAAGGCCCCAGCTGCACCTTCCGGAGCACCCCAGGGCCCCTCCACCACCGCCGCTCTATCTTGGTCAGCCACCCCGACGCCGCACCCTTCCTGCAGACCCCACGACACACCACAAAGGCAGCATGTTCTTCTGGGACTCCATACTACCAGGGTTTCCCCTTCGCTCGTTTTCTCCCCTAGATAATGGGCTCGAAATGGCCAAGTTACACCAAGGAAAAGAGCGGCGCTCCCCCACCTTCACCACCATCACAACAAACCCCCCGGAGAACTACTTTGTCAACCAAGAGACGGTGCTACGGACGGGAGCCGGAAGTGCCGTCACCCCCACAGGTCGACCCAGTATTGGCCAGTTCCCGGGTCACCTCAGCCAACCCGGATGATCTGGCGTCACCGCCACCTTTCGCCGATTGGTCCATGGAGGGGATCAAGAGGCGAATCCTGAGAGCCCTAGCACTGCTATCACCTGTACCTCCGTCGCCGAGGCAACAGGGACCTATGTCACCAGTGCAAAGAGCAAAGTTCGCCTTTTCCGTGTACTAGAAGTGGACTAGGGAACACCTAAAAAGTGAATAGGTGCTCAGACCAGCTCAGGGAAGGTACCTCATCTCCCCTCCTGAGTCTGAGTGCTTCAAGCCTCTCTAAGTGTTCTCCAACCCTAAGCTCAGTGTGGTAATAAGTTTTTGTGTAAGTAACCCTACCTGTTAACGGCAAATCCCGACATGTAATAAGTTAGGCACTACCTGGTCCTAACCATTATTTAAGCCAGGAGTATCACAGTATCTCCTAGTATCTCTACCATCCTAAATGCTAGCATTTGAGGCTTATAATATCCGTGGTCTGTATGTCAGGTCCCTTCTAACGTAATAATGACTTAATCCAGTTTTGACTATTTTTACCCTCACACGTTACCTTTAACGTAAATAGCCATCTGTAGGTATATTGTCACACGTTTGTCCGGCCACTCAGTCGTCAAACCGCTGCATTACAAATAGATGACAAGCTCTGCCCTACCTCCACACCATACTAGAATCTATCTATCTATTGCCTGACGCCGTGATCCCCGAAGGGGTGGCCATGAACGAACCGCCCCCATGCACCTCTGTCCCCAGTCAGTCGATGCCCCTCCCCCCAACCAGCACCGCCTTCGTTCATGTACTTCCTCACTCCATCCTTCCACCTCTCATTCGGTCTACCTCTCCCTCTCTGTCCCTCCACCTCACTCTCGTACACCCTCTTAGTCATTCTCTCGCTTTCCATACGTTCCATATGGCTGAACCATCTCAAGTTGTTCCTTTTCACACTTTCCAGCACATCTACCTCCACACCACACCTCCTTCTTACTTCCTCATTAGTCTGTCTATCCCTCCATGTAACTCCGCACGCACTCCTTAAGTAATTCATTTCCACTACTCTCACTCTTGGTCTGAGTCTCTCAACCAACGTCCATGCTTCGCTTCCGTAAGTCAGTGTCGGGATTACCACACTGTCATGCAAGGACTTTTTCACTTCCATACTGACCACCCTATTTCTTGTTACTGCTTTTAGCGTTCCTACAACCCTCTTCCCCTGTTGTACCCTCTCCTGCACTTCTTCATCCATAGTCCCATCTTTACTCAACACACTGCCCAGATACTTAAAAAAGTTGATGATCTCCATAGCCTGACCGTTCAGCTTCACCTCACACTCTGTGACTTCACCCCTTTCGAAGACCATAACCTTGCTCTTCCCCGCATTTACCTTCAAATTCCGTTTTTCGCACACTGTTCCAAACTCATTTACCAGACCCTGCAACTCCCATTCATTATCACTCATCAGAACTGTATCATCCGCAAACAGCAGTATAGGTAGCTTCCACTCAATTCCCTCCCTTTTCAGCGATACACCAACATCCACTGCTCTTGATAGTATTTCTTTCATGACTCCATCCATATATACAGTAAACAACCACGGGGACTTCACACACCCCTGTTTCAAACCAACATTCAGGTCAAAGAACTCGCTCTGCTCACTCTCCACACATACTGCCGCCTTTGCACCCTCATACATGCTCTTCACTGCTTTCAGCAACTTGCCCTCTACTCCGTATATTCTAAGTACTTTCCACAAACCTTCTCTATCCACTCTGTCATAGGCCTTTTCCAAGTCCATAAAGGCAACATACACCTTTTGTTTCTTCTCCAGATACTTCTCCACAACACAATTCAGGGTAAAAATCTGATCTACACATCCTCTTCCCTTCCTAAAACCTCTCTGCTCGTCGCCTATCCATTTTTCCATTCTCACTCACACTCTCTCAATCACTACCCTTCTGTATACCTTCCCTACTACGCTGACATATTCCTCGGTGGTAACCACACACTCCTCTTTCCCCTTTGCCCTTATATAGGGGGACTATTATGCCAGTCTTCCAGTCATCAGGTGCACTCCCCTTCTCCCATGCTAGTTTGCACATTTTCCATACCCATTCTATCACTATCTCACCACCATACCTCAACATTTCCCCACACACTCCATCTGTTCCTGGTGCTTTCCCCAACTTCACTCTTTTCACGGCTTCCCACACTTCTGACCTCCTGATCCCCACCTCCTCCTCCACTACTTCTCTTTTTCTCCCTCCCATACCATATCCAGCTATGTTTGCTGGCTCTTCATTCCTTACATTTAGCAACTCACTGAAGTACTCCCTCCATCTTTCGACTCTCTCTTGCTTCTCGGCTAGCATTCTCCCATTTTTATCTTTCACACCCTTACTGTTTCCCTTGCTACCTTCCCTAACTTTCTTGACTTCTTTCTAGAACAGTTTCTTACTCTCCCTCCATTTTACACTCAGATTCCTTCCAAATTCCTCATCTACTCTTCTCTTACTTTCCTTCACTACTCTCTTAACCACCCTCTTACTCTCCACGTACCTCGCTTGTTTCTGTCTCTCGAAATCTTCATTCCCTCTACTACCCAACCACTCTCTATATGCTTTCTTCTTTTCTTCCACAGCTATTCTTACCTCTTCTGTCCACCATGCTGTACCTTTCACTCCCCTCCCTCTTCTCCTCACTCCACACACCTCCTCACATGCTGCACAGATCTCATCCTTAAACACCTTGCTCATCTCCTCCACTTCCTCCATAACTTCCAGGTCGAACCCACCTAGTCGTCTTTCCACTGCTCTCCTGTACTCCTCCCTGACTTCCTCCTCCTGCAACCTCTCCACCCTCCTCCCCATTCCACCCTCCTCTCGCCTCCCTCCAGCTCTCCTCACCCACTTCTTTTGTATCCTAACCTTAGCTACCACTACATAATGATCAGACAGACCCCCTCCAATACCCCTATACACCCTAGCATCCATCACAGATTTCTTCATTCGTTCATCCACACATACATAATCAATCAATGACTTTCGTTCCACCACTGTCTTATCCTTCATCGTCAACATCCGTTTCCACGTGTACCTGTGGATCATTCTGTGTCGGAAGAAGGTGTTGGCTATTCACAGCCTCCTCCCCACACATACGTCCACAAGTGCACTACCCTTCCCATTCACCTCTGATAGTACCCCCCACCACCACTCCCTCAACTTTCCTATCACCCACCTTACCATTCATAATCCCCAATCAGAAATATTCTTTCGTTCTTGTCAAACTTCTCCAGGCACGCCTCCACATTCATCCAGAACTCCTCTTTCTTTCTTTCAAGTATATCCTCTGTCGGGGCATACACGCATACAATCACCCACGTTTATTAAATAAATTTATAAATAAATACAAATAAAACCAAACCTTCCATTAACCCCCTCTGTACCGGCGAAGTCTTTATTATTTTATTCTAGCCAAATGTAGACGATTTTGTGCAGCTTAAGAAAGATCTGAGGTAGTATATGGGATTAAGTGAGATAGTTGGAAGCCTCTTAATTGCTAGAGGCCCTTCTTAAACTGAATGATATCGTCTAATAGTAGCCAGCATGAAATAAAAAGGACGGCACAGGTACTCAAAGGGTTAAGGGGCCCCACCTCGTTTTTTTTCTCTCTCTCCCTCTCTCTCTCTAGGTTGTATCCATTCGGCCCTATTCAGCCTAATGTTTTAAGACGTTTATCCCCATCCAGCTGTCGATTTTTTCCTGGCGAGCGGTAGCGAGCCAGCGTAATATAATAAACAACATTGACAGCAGGCTAAATTTGTACATTTTACGATAGAAAAATGTCTCCGGCGAAGCCGGATTTATCCATACAATGCTGGCTCGCTATCGCTCGCCAGGAAGAAATTGACACCTGGATAGGGATAAAGGTCTTAAAACAGTAGGCTGGATGGGGCTGAATGGATACAACCCAGAGAGACAGAGAAAAGGAGAGAGAAACAGCATGTGACCCCCCTTAATGCTTGACTGGCGCCCAACTCTGCAATATTAACCCCTTCTACACAATGACGGTATTTTCATCATGGTCTGGTTATCCATTAACCCCGGAACTGCGGGAAGACTCTTAAGAGTTCCCCCGGCGGACTGCGGGAAGACTCTTAGGAGCGAGGCTTTTGAACCCGTACCAAATCCGCGCGTTTATAGGCAGGCGGCTAAAAATTTGTGTGGGTATAGTACTACATGTCAACTCTCGATACCACCCTGCCACACGCTCGCCCCGCACTCGTGCAAGCACCACCGCGCCAGTAACCAAGCACTAGTCATGGAGCCCACACGTCCCTCACGCTCGCTCCCTGATGACACAACCAGCCCTCCTTCTGGTGGTGTCAGCCGCCGTGGAAGGCAGAGGGTGGCTGCTAAAGACCCTAGCTACCAGTACGACACGCCTTACAGCTCGGAGGACGAAGCACCAGCACCCAAAGCACGAAAAACACGTGCAAGCAGGGCAATGGCACAGAGGTCATTGGTCTTTCGGGACACAGCCACCACGACCCAGGCCACTGCAACAACCACTACCACCACCACTGCCACCCCTGCCACCAGTACCAGCGACGCAGGAGGCCGCCCTAGCGCTGCAGAACCTGCGGGGGCAGGCAAAATCAAAGGCATGGGCGTAGGGAAGAGAACCCGTACGCCTGCCACAGTGACCCTGCCACCACCACCACCAGCCGCCCCTGGCCCGGCTGCCCCTGCTGCCCCTGCTGCCCCTGCCGCCCCTGCTGCCCCTGCCCAAGGAAAAAGGAAGGGGAAGGGGAAAGGGAGAGGGAAAGCGACTGCTGGCCCTGCCGGCCCTGCTGTCCCTGCCGGCCCTGCTGTCCCTGCCGGCCCTGCTGTCCCTGCTGGCCCTGCTGCCCCTGCCGCCCCTGCCACCCCGGAACAGGGAAAGAGAAAGGGAAAGGGGCGACAGGCACCACCATCATCTTGCCTGCCTCCAGGCCCACTGCACCACGCACCACTGCCGCCCCTGCCGACGCCGCCCCTGCCGGCCCTTCTGCCCCTGTCCATAAGACGCCCGTACGTGCTACAGTGACCAGAAAAACTCTGAAACCATCGAAGTACGCCGCCCTGCTGTTTGATGGTGATTCGCAGGGCATTGGCAGCCCTGGTTTCGACGACGACGCCCTAGCACGGGACCAAGGGTGGGGGGATTTGGGAGTGGACAGTGGAAGTGAGTCCGACGTTGGTGACGATAATGAAGAAGGGCGTCTGTCCAGTGAAGAGGAGCGTGATGATGATGCTGTGTTGTATCGCGAACATGACAGCGATATTTCAGACGCAGAAGCAGACGGAGACGACATTCCGATCCCTGGCATGCCTTCGTTTGAGTGGTCTGACGGGGTCAATTTTGTGCCTGACGTGCCCCAGTTCAATCCTGGGATGTCAGGTACAACTGATGACTGGCCCTGTGACGAACACGCAAACGAAAGCGACTTCTTCCTCGCTTTTTTCGATTTTGAGGTAATGACTTACATCGTTGCCCAAACAAACGCCTACTACAGGTGGGTGTTTGGCAGATTGGATGTCATTTCTCCAAAAGCGAGAATACGAGGCTGGGTGGATACGACTGTGGAAGAATTCATGACGTTTTTTGCCTTGTTGTTCCTCATGCTTCTTTGCAAGAAGCATGTGTTGCAACACTACTGGAAGCACGACCCTCTCATCGCCACCCCAACTTTCAATAAGTTCATGACTCGTGACAGATTTTTGTTGCTGCTAAGATTTATGCACTTTGCAGACAACGAAAATCCTAACAGGATTGACAGGATATGGAAAGTTCGGGATGTGTTCACCATGTTGTTGGAGAGGTATAGGTAATACTTTTACCCCTTCCTCAATTTGGTGATTGATGAGTCGCTCGTGCTCTTCAAAGGACGTCTTGTTTTCAAGCAGTATATCCCCTTGAAAAGGCATAGGTTCGGAATCAAGCTCTTCGTTTTGTGTGACTGTGAAACTGGAATAGTGCTTGACATGATCGTGTATACAGGCACTGACATTGACGTACCGAAAGCCGCTGCCGGTGACTCCATGGGCATGTCAGGTGCCATCGTCAGGAAAATGTTGGCACCTTACCTGGGCAAAGGTCACATCATCTACACTGACAACTGGTGTACTTCTCCTGCTCTCTGCCAGTTTCTTCATGACAACCAAACGGGGTCATGTGGGACTGTCAGAAAGACAAGAAAGTTTATGCCTAAGTTCACAGGTAAGGTCATTCCTCTTACAGATGCCTCCTCCAGTGACATATCTTCTGAAGACGAACTGGCCCAGGAACACCGCGAGAGGCATGTCCGAAGAAGGCGACGAAAGGGGCAGAAGTACAAGCAGCTTGAAAAGTCCGAGAAAGTGGTAGCCCTGAAGTGGAAGGACAAAAGAGACGTCCACCTGCTTTCCACAGTCCACACAGGTGCCCAGATGGACTCTGGTAAAATCCACTACAGAACCAGGAAGACCATCTATAAGCCCGACATGGTAGTGGACTACACTAAGAACATGCGCCTGGTGGACAAGTCTGACTGTCAACTGTCAGGCGTTGAGTGTCTGAGGAAGACTGTGAAGTGGTATCACAAGCTCTTCCTCCACCTAGTTGACATCACGATGCTCAACGCCTACAATTTGTGGTTGGTGAAGAGAGAGATGTCCCCAAACCAGAAGCTAAAATTCCGGGAGTTTGTGAATAACGTGGCATATCAACTCCTGGAAAAGTATGGCACCACCACTCACAGACGTACGGCATGGCGTGGGGATCACGTTCCTGACCGCATCCAGCTGGGTGTCGAAAGACACTACCCAACCAACACCGAGCTGATTGGCACTCATCACAGGCAGGTGCAGTGTCACGTCTGCAGCTCCAGTGTCAGAAAACCCCACGTCACCAAAAGAGTCACCTCAATGTGCGCGGAGTGCAAAGTTGCACTCTGCTTGGGTGACTGCTTCAGGGACTACCACACATTCAAAAACTACTGAGTGCCGCCCCCTGCCCTGCCCTGCCCTGGACTCGCTCCCTGCCCTGCCCTGCCCTGGACTCACCCCCTGCCCTGCCCTGCCCTGGACTCACGCCCTACCTTACCTGACCTGACCTAATTGATCACGCTACCTCATAATGTAACATATATATTATATAATGTATAAGTTCCAAAGATGTCCCTGTGATATAGCTTTTACATTATATAATTGTATGTTTCATTATTTAGTTTATAAGTTTCAAAGATTTACATGTAATATGCCTTCTTTTTTTAGCATATCAATATATATGTTTGTTATAGCCTAAGTAATGTGTATATATTTTCTTACCTCAAATGAATTGTACAAAAATAAATATGTTTCAATAAATCCTGTCAAACCTACTAAGATAATAAAATAAAACAATAAAAAAAAAAAGGTCATGTCATTGTATTCTTACAATATGATATATTCTATGAATATTTCATATTGTTTGAATACAATGGCATGATCTTGTAAAAAAAAAAAATTATCAAAATTTATCTAAACAATATGAAACCTGGATTCGATCCCACTACCCTATCCCACTATCCAGTCCGCGACCTTACCAACCATGCCACAGGAGCTCATACCAAATGTCACTCAAAACTTCATGTCTACAATCGAAATAACAATATACAAAAAAAAATGAATTATCCCACCAATTTTCGTTTGTAAATTGATAGGATTATCAATTATATCATGCAAAGGTTTATAAAAGTTTGTCTCTGTCAAGAATTAGTAATTATATAACTTTATTCTGTCAAAAATTGCCTAAACACTCAGCAAAATTGCCCCTCTCAGTGTGACTCCAGTCATTATCACACGGTCAAGCGGTCACTGGGTGACCCTTGCTGCTCCCTCCAGCCACAGCAGCTCTCTCTGGGAACAAAATTTGTATAATACAATAATGCATAAAATACTCTTCACAAATACATTTGTATTGTATAATATTGTAAATAATAGTGAATAATAACTGTGTGAGTGTCGAAAATTGCTCAACC